>JBAGKO010000017.1:2463811-2476866 GCA_037177275.1 Acacia concinna
TAAGTACAACCAAACGCCGTAATCAGCCTGATTACATAGGATTACATGTAATCCTATCCCATGTAATCGAATCAAACGGGCTGTAAGTCTTCCTTGAAGATTTTGAATGCGATGTTGTTCTTTCAAATCAAGCATAACAGATACTTAAAAAAATAAAAACTATAATAATAAATTTATAAACATTACTACCTCTTATATGAAATATAAAATTCAGTTGCCCTCTTTTTTTTTATAGAAATTTTAAAAAAGTTTACCTTAAAATATTTATATTTATCATTTTTTTTAAATTACTATGCCTAATTTTTAAACTAATTCTTAATCTAATAATATTCAACCTATGATATGATTAAATAATTTAACAAAGTGCCATTTTCACCTTAGGAGTATTACCTGAGGGGCAAGTTTGCCCCAAAAATATTTTTGGCAGCAAAATTACCCCAAAAGTTCTCCATTGACGACCTGCTAACAGAGGTTTGCCACGCTGGCTAGATATACATGAAGGGTTCCAGGGTGGATTTTAGACGGTGCACGTTGGATAAGAGACAAAGGTCGACAAGGTCGCTCGGTTTCCTTAACGCCCTATCTGTTTTAGATGAAGTAGGTGAGAGGTGAATGAGGGAAAAGGAAATTGAAAAAATTGAAGGAGGACGGAAGATCGACGCGATTCTAAAGCTGGATTTGTTGCGCCGCTTGGGGTGGGGGGACAAAAGAAGCAAGGCGTCTCATCTTCGTCTATTCCTAAGCAACCTGATTCTCTATTTTTTCTCCGCCTTCGATCCCCCTCAGTGCAAGTAAATCGATGCTTTTCCATCTCATTTTTTTCCTTGATACGTTTCATAGCAATTGCCTTCCACGTTGTCAATAATTGGCTCCCATTAAGCCTCCATTAGAGGAGCGGCACAATTGCCCCACTTTAAAAACTTTCAAGGCAATTTTGCCTTAAAAAATTCTTCCGGGGCGAAAATGACACTTTGCTCTAAATAATTTATTTGCTTTATTTAATTCTTTTAAAAAAAGTAAAATGTAGTTTTGTAAGTAGGGGTTCATAGGAAAAGTTGGGTAGGGCAAACCCATGCCTAATGCCTTGCCTGAAGGATCACTGGGCTATAAAATACAGCTTGATGCCTAGCCCAACCTGATAGAAGCCCTAACAATTTCGGGTTGGGCTGGGCAGGGTGAGTTTCCTTGCCCAAGTTAGTAGTAATACATGTCACACTATGTGTAGAAAAACAATCTTTAATCATATCCGATAAATAATTTTATAAACTTTAAATGCAATCCATAACTCTACACTATGAAATATTATAAACTAATTTTACAACTTAAGTCTTGAAAAAAAAAATAAAAAAAATTACCATATGCCTTCCAGAGTCTAGATAATATTTTTTAGTATAATAACAATATAATATATTTACATAATATGTATATATCAGGTAAAAAATATAATGCATTTGCATATGATATAATCTAATTTAATATAATCAAATAGATTTATATAATTTATCATATGAAGAAGTTTACATAAAATATATATACATACCCGGCAGGGTGACATACCATGCCCAATATCCGGCCTTGTCGGCAAAAATGCATAGCCTGAACATACCCAATTTTTTTTTGGCTTGTTATTTTTGAGCTGGGTTAGACGATTTTTTGAAGGGCTTGGGAGGGCATACCAACGCTTGAGCTTCATGAACACCCCTAATTATACAATTGGATAAAGTTGTTAAAATGGCTATAAACTTTTGTCAAAAGTTCAACGGTGACTATGAAGTTTTTTTTGTCAAAAAAAAACCATAAACAATATTAAATGGTGCAAAACGTTAAAGCCTGTTAAGACAAACAAAAACGTCCGTTAGTTTGGAAATAAATTGGTGACTTGTTGCTGATATGGACTCTAAGTTGTGTATTGTTGCGTACGTGGCTAGCTGCCTAATAGACAGAATAAGAGTACAAAAGACATCATGTAATTTTAGATTTTACTTTATTAATTTGTTAAAACAGAGAATTAGAATACAGGGCACGATTTGCAGGCAACAGATAAAAAAAATAGAAGAGGGGCAAACCTTAAATATGAAATCGAGACAACGATCTGCGAAGAGAAAGAAGACCGCAAAGAGAAAGGAGACAACGATTTGCGAAGAGAAAGAAGACCACGATTAGTGAAGAGGAAGGCGAGACCAAGATTCCTGAAGAGAAATCATCAATATGAAAGAGGAAGAATAGTGAAGAGAAACTGAGAGGCTACATTAGTGTTCACCAACTAAAAGGTCAAAAATGGAGGGAGCGTCTTGCAATGGTTGATTGCTTTACAGTCTGAGAGATGGAGATAGCGAAAAGGAGAGTCTGTTTAGGTAAAGTTCTGTTGAAGCGGTGACAAGGAGGAAGCTAAGGTAAGCTTCTTTTGGGGCCCATTAATTTTTTGAGAAAATCATGTTGATGTCTTAAATAAAGGAGTTTATATTAAGAAGATTCTAAAAAATCGCGTAATTACAATAAAATTTTAATTAACAATCATACGGACTATCAATGACAACCTTTATAAATGTTAGATCATGGGTTTCCATGAATATTATTAACAACTCTATAAATTTGATGTTGGATACGTAGTTCTCCTCTATGGACATTAATTCATTAGAAGCTATCCATTTATCGTCAAAGGCATAAATATAATTCCCTTGCCATGTCCACTCATTCATTAAATGCTAAGTGGATTCCAGTAAGACACTCTTGTACGTGCAAACTAACGGACCTTTTGTTTTTTTGTCTTCATTGGGTTCCACGGTTTGCACCATTTAATATTGTTAGTGATCACTTTTTGATAAAAAATACTTTATAGTTACAATTACATTTTTGATAAAAATTTACAGTCATTTTAGCACCTCTAGCCTTGTAAGTTTGTAACGTAAATAATGAATCAATAGAGCATTATTTTCGGATTAACGACCCCTGAGAATGTGCAGCCCCACCCTATTTGTTTTCTTATAAATTAAATTATTATTTTATTTATATATTCCTATATCTATTAATTAAATTATTATTTTAAAATATATGTATAACATCTTTAATTTAAATTAAACCGTGATACTAAACTTAACTATATGCTATATAAAAATAATAATAAAAATAAAAATAATAACAATAAACATTATTTTTAAAATTTAGATTAATTTATATAATTATTATAATTTTATTAATTAGTAAATAATTATTTTTATTAAAAAAAAATTTCAGGACGGGAACGGAGATTAATATCCCGATCTGGTGTGGGACCGAAACCGGACTGACCCAGTCCCAAATTTACGCAACCCTACTGTGCCGAAGCGTTTGGACGGAGCAGCGAAAAAGCAAACGATCAAGTGGGGAATCTCCAGGACTCTTTTTATGCTCCTACACGCTGCCTCACTGGTTCGTCACAAGGCTTCTCTTAATCCCACTGTTATTCCGCAGATCTGTGTTCCTCTGCATAGACGCCGTCAAATTCGATACCTCACCACAATGGTCGGTCCCTCCGGCTCCCTCTCACCCAGAGCATCTATCACCCACGTCATTTTCGACATGGATGGTCTCTTGCTCGGTAATTCATCTCTAACCATTCTGTTATTGGATTCCTTTCTACTCCGATTTATTTCACATAACATTCTGCACTGCTAAATTGGATTTCCCATTTCACTAGACTATTCTTTGTCCCAGTTTAAGATTCTGTACTCCAAGGATTAAGCACAAAGATGCATACATTGTTAAAATTAACGAACATTGTGAGCTGTCTCTGTCCAACGATTTAGCTTCAACATAACTTGTTTCATGATACGTATCCTGCCTTAATCAAGATTTGCTTAGAAGCCAATTCACATTTCTGATTCGTCAGGAACTTGTTGGCGTCTCTGAACTTCCAGTTTGTGAGGCTAGCAGAGTTTGGGGCAACTTAATCTCTTGGAAATATTTGCAATCTCATCACCTTTAAGTTCCCATGCCATGAATCATGAATGTGAATATTCTTATTCTATGATCCTGCTATTGTTGCTCACAACTGTTCAGGTGATACTAGTATCTCATGAATTACAACTTCCGAAGTTTATGGAAGGCATCAAACTAATTACGTTTCCAGCATTAGAAAAAAAAACGTTGAAGATGTTGAGGAAAAAGTTGAAGATACCCGTGATGTGGTCTAATCCTCCAAGATGTTGATTGGTTCCTTTTTTGCTTAACAGACTTCGTAAGATTGGTAGTGTATAGATTTGGATTTGGATTAAGAATATGGCGGCAAATATACTTTTCCCAATATATTAGCGTCAATACCAGTCAAGCTTGCTACAAGTCTACAGTGGTTTAGTAACACCTTACGCTTAAATTCCAAGATGATAGTTGAATTTCACGTACTTTATGTTTTCCTTTCGCAGACACGGAGAAATTCTATACTGAAGTTCAGGAAATTATACTTGCCAGATTCAATAAAAGTTTTGATTGGTCTCTAAAGGCGAAGATGATGGGAAAGAAGGCTATAGAAGCTGCCAAGGTCTTTGTTGAAGAAACTGGAATCAGTGATTCTCTTAGTGCTGAACAATTTCTTGTAGAAAGAGAAGAGATGCTGGAGAAATTGTTTCCAACTAGTGAACTCATGCCAGGTATTAAGAAATGGAGATTGGTTATTTGTGTCAAGTTATTCTCCTTTTTTGTTAGCCCTTTGGATGTGGTCCTCTTCCAGTGAAGTAGTTATAGAAAGGTTTATCAGTGACTTTTGCCATATATAGCTAATCATTTAAGTTTGTCTAGGATTCGTTGTTTAATATCTGCACCCTGCAACTCTATTGTTTAGTCATTAATAGGTGCAAAGTATGAAACAAAACCTTAAGCATCTTCAATCTCAATATGAACTTTGAATTACATCATGCTATGAGTCCCTCATTGAGAATTCTCACAAGTGAACTTATAATGTGTTTTACACAGGTTGTAAACATTATTTTTTGTCATGATCCAAACTATTGTAATGAAAAATGATCTATTGTGAGACATAGGCCTTCCAGAATCTTTCTTTCTTCTCTTCTTTTCTTCTTCTTTTTTTCTCTTCTACATGTCACATAAGCATCATGCTAATAAAGCTTTACCTATGCATGTTGTTGTCAATCTTGTGAACTACAAATATATGCAATATATAAAGCTATGTTATTGAAGTGATTATGATAGACTTAAGTTTGTAATTTATGCTCTCTTTAAACTAATAGGACTAATTAGTGGACTATTTTGCATTGGATCTTGACTTTTTTGCTATAATTGGCCTATTTAACATAGATGTATCAATTTCTGTGTCATACACATTATCCCATTTCCTAATGTGATCTCCTTTTTTTTAGGGGCTAGCCGGTTGATCAGGCATTTACATGCCAAAGGAGTTCCTATTGGCTTGGCAACTGGGTACCACTCACCCTCTTAAATTCAAAAAAAGAACTATTAAAGTTTGAAGTAAATTTGTATTGACACTATTATTTATTACAGAACGCACAGGAGACATTTTGCATTGAAAACACAAAGACATGGTGAAGTTTTTTCTTTGATGCATCACATTGTTCTTGGTGATGACCCTGAAGTTAAACAAGGCAAACCGTCTCCAGATGGATTCCTGACTGCTGCCAAGAGATTTGAGGTATATCCATCCTATGAATGTCACATACTTCTTTTATGAGAAACTGTCTGCTGAGTTCAGGAGTAACAAAGAATTTTCTTTCCATCCTTTGAGTTTTGATCTGGGTTCACTTGCTTGTTATTTTGTTTTGAAATTGGTTTGTTGAATTTGAAATCATGTATTGCTATGTTTTTAAGTATTAATTATGGTTAACAGGGAGGACCAATAGATCCCCGTCAAATTCTTGTTTTTGAAGATGCGCCCTCTGGAGTCCTTGCAGCTAAAAATGCTGGGATGTAAGTGGATTTTATCATATTTCAACGCAGCATTAGTAGATTATATTTTCCCAAATGAGCTAAGGGCAAAGTTTGGTAAAATGGCCTGATATGTTGGTTGCGAGATCTTTCAATTTCATGTTAACGTCCATTATTTTTTTTACCAATATATATCCATCATTTTAGTCGTATAGTTTATACAAATGCATCAATAAGGTATCAGTGCCTGGCTTGAAGAAATCTTCACTTTCTACTCTCTCTGATAAGTTGTTCAGCCTTTTTATTGAAGAAAAAAGCAGTTCGTCCGGAGTTCAGTCAGATATGACAGTTCGTCTATAACATTTAAATAAAGTGGGGCTCTCTATTATACTTGCATTACGTAACTGTAAATAGTATGTACTATGTACTACATTCGAATTCTATCAAGGGTCAACCTTAGGAGGGAAGAAAGCATGATAGGATTGATGAGAATTGAGATAGAGAACTGGGACCGTTCCCTATTTCTTTCTCTCCAACAGATCTCTCGTCGACAGAAGAGGATCTTTTGGCAGGGAAAAAGAAAACTATGAATATTAGAAGTCGGGGAAATAAATCCTTGCTCAATATGTTTAAAGAGTTTGTCTCACATCTTCTTGCCAGTGTCAGTACAAAAATCAAGATTTCTTTGGTATCTGTCTTAAATCTCATATCACTTTTTTACAAACACAATATAAAATAGTTATTTAGTGCAACTTTGTTGGATATAGACATTAGTTGGCTTATATGGGCTCTGATTGGCTAGCTTTGAACACTTCAAGCTGCAAAAGTCCTTTTTTTTAGTTTTATGGCCGATTGATTTTTCTTGATATACTATTTTATGTTAATCACTGTGATTAAGAGGCCTAAACACAGTCTGACAAGTCAAAATGGATCTAGAATGTTAAGTTGGGTCATCATCTATGGAGGCTAATAAGATCAAACCGTTGCTAGAGTTCTGTCTAGTGTCTAAGCAAGCAATCTTATCTGGAAAGCAAATAAACCTGGGAAAATGAGAAATAGACAATGATGAAACAGGTGATGAGTTATCTGTGTTGATGTAGAGCTGGAAGGCATTTGATGTGGTCCCTGGGTATTGAGACAATGACCCTGTGATTTATCTAGGCAATATTTTAGTATGATGTTGATGCATCTTAAAGACCTATCTTAAGCACCCATGTTTATTAGAAACCTAAACACAAAGGACTGATTTCCAACCAAGCATTTATATACTCCTTCTAGTCCTTAATGTAAGACATATTTGAGGAATTGATTTTTGTCTTAAATATAAGTTATTTTCATATTTATCAATATTTTCGTAATTTACCTCTATTGATGCTCCCTCAACAATAATCAAGGAAGATAGGGAATTAAGGAAGATGACTAGGGTGTTTTAGAAAAACATTTTATATTAACTAACTTCCTTAATCTAATTAAATTAGATGAAAATATCTTATATTAAGGACTAGAGGAGCATATGTTATGCAAACACAACGACAAATATGGATGTTTATCTATACATTTAATTAGGCTAGATAAGTTGCATGATAGAAGTAACTTCCTTTTTCATATTCCTGGTCTTGATCCTTTTGCTCATGTATTCTATGCAGGTATGTTGTTATGGTTCCAGATCCAAGGCTTGACAAATCCTTTCATGATACAGCAGACCAAGTATTGAACACATTGTTGGATTTTAACCCTACCGAATGGGGCTTGCCTCCCTTTGAAGACGGTGGAAACTGAACTCGGACGGCTGCTTATCCAGATGGGAAAACCGAATCTTCAAATTGAATTGGCAACACATTTGATAATCTTACGTTCGCGGAATGTCATATAATCAGTGATGCACCTGAATATTCCTGGAAATAATCTTACTGCTGCCAGACTTAGCCGGAGAAATTTAGAGCCCTTTATTTACTTAACATGTTCTTCTCATGGCACCAAACATAATTAAATGTTGAGATTGACCCATTTTAAATTAACTACATTTGCTGCAGCGACTATACCTTGTGGAGGGCCTTCATGTAGCAATAAACAGCTGGTATGTTTATGGAATTCCAATTTATAATATTTATTTAGTGTGTATAAGTGATGGCCAATGGAATAAAGATTATGAAACAATTGCTACAATGGCTAGATGATAAACGCGGGTGCTTACCCAAGAAGTTTATGACTAGAATTTGAATACAGTACATCTTAAATTCTAATTTCTTACTCTGTTTTGTACAACAAAGGGTGTCTCACCATCATACTACTTTTGTATTCTTCCTTTTTTTCCTTCTTGGCTGGCAATATCCTTATTCTCTTCGCCACACGCACAAAATCCCTAATACATACATACATGCAAAAATGTATTGATCAAAATTATTTACTATTTTAAATATTTTACCACATAAAAATTCTTAGAAAAGAGATCATATTCCCTTTTAGCAAATATAATGCAGTCTGCATATTATTTGAATGATTCAGCTAATGAAATAGCATAATCAACCTCTGGTAATTAACTATGACAAGACCGCTCTAGCGACCGAATGTAAAGAAATTGAATGAGTGCCATGAATGGATGTCACACAAGTTGATGGGTCTCTTTTCCTCTCATCCGGGGCCTAACTTACATCCATACAATCTTGCCATGTGGACTTTTCTTAATACAAAATTCACATTGAAAAAATTTAGAAATTCTATTGGATCATTATTAAAAAAAAAATCATATATGAAGAGATTTGAATGGAGAATTGAAGAACTTCAATTTTGTCCAAGCGCGTCACAAGTGTACAAGTGAATGTGGTAAGTAATATTACTTCTTGTAATAAATATAAAATTCAAACTCAGTTGATATTTTTAGAAAATTATAAAAAATTAATTACAATACTTTAAATTATTTAAATTTATGTCTAATTTATAAACTATTGGTATATAATAGGGTTAAGGTGCAACTAGCACACTCTAGTATTTTACAGGTACGTCCAGTGTTCTAAAGTAATTTATGGTATACCTAACACCCTAAAGTATTTTTTCACATGTGTACATCACTTGAAGTACTTTCTTATGCAATTTTACATTTAGCAATTTAGATAAATTAAGGAATTGGATAAACTTGAAAAAATAATTCGGATGTTGGATGTACCAAAAAAATAATTTATAGTATTAGACACACTTTAAAAATTACTTTAGGGTGCTCGGAGCAATAGAAAAATAAGTGTTGGATGCATACAAATTACTTTATGATACTGGATGTACCTAAAAAATTATTTTAGGATGTTAGATGGACATTTACCCTATATAATATAATGAGACACTACATGTAATAAGATTAAGTAATATATTATTTACTTTCTTTAATCTCTCCAAAGAAAGTGAATCAGATCTTATATTTTGGAGGGAAGTAATATTTATTTTACTACATTTGTAACGATTGATTTATTATCCAACCAAATGATTTATGCGATTGAAATCTTTAACAGAGACAAAATTAATTTCTATAGAGAGAGAGAGAGAGAGAGAGGACTCACTTCCAGTTGAGGTCACCGGCAAGAAGAAGATCATTCTCCATATCCTCATAAGCAACAAGGTAGCCAGGAATTACTTTATAGAAATCAACACTATCTTCATCTCCCTCACCTTCTTCAGAACCACCATCTTCTTCTGCATTATCCAGCACGAACATCTTTCTTAGAGCCCTGGCCAGACTTTGGTAGCTGTCGTGCTTGTGGAGGCTGATGCGGTGGCAGATCGAACGGCCTTCCAGCACCACCGTCACTGCAGGTTCCACTCTGGGCACAAGGTCATCGTCGCCATCCACGACCTGCTCTTCTTCACCCAGGCTTCTCATCACCAGTTTGTCACCGTCGCAGAAAACCAGAGGAAAAGAAGTCGAAGAAGAAGTTGCGTTGTGCCTGAAGCTTCTGTGTTGGTCGTTAAAACTACTCATTCTCAACTTCAATTCTTTCTCCGTTTGGTATGGATCTACGTACTCAGAGACTGTGGATTATTTTCGATATGAATCTAATTCCAAAGTGTTAGTTTGTTTTATAGGGACATCTAGAGAGAGAGAGAGAGATCAGAGGGAGAGTGTAAATGATTATAATAAGAAGAAGAAGATGAAGTAGGGGAGGCAACTGGCAAGTGGGGAGTAGTGATAGTGGGGAGAGGAACAGCTGGAGTTGTGAGTGCAAAATCTTAGGTTTTCTAAATATTTTTCATTTTTCAGGATTATTTGCCTTTTACTTTACTTTAAACTATTATCAAATTAGATTAACAACTGTAGCTGAGTCTAGTGAAAGAGATTAATCCCTCACAATATGACAAACTAAAATTTGAAGAGATGGCCATATTTAGTGTTTGATTATAACTTGAACCAAAAATCAAATGCATGGTTTCACGCTAATCATGAATATAATGATTTGTTTCTCAAACTTCATAAAAACAAAACATGTCAAGTTAATTAATGAAATGAATGTAATATATATATTCATATATAGTGTATAATCAAAATCAATTGTTGGGAAGAAAATTGTGCTTTGATATAAACATAAAAGATGAAAAAAGCTTAGATTAATCCTCCTTTGATTCTATATATAAGGTAAGGAGATAAAAAAATTTTGATCATATTTATAAGATATCTTATTAAAATTTTGATGTAGATATACAATTTTATTTTTCATTTATCAGTGTATTGGCTTTGTTTTTATTTAGTATTATATATATTAAATGGGGGTAAAGTTGAAAAATTATTAAATTTTATAGAATATTTAATGAAATTTAAAGTTTTCTTTTATAGTGAAAATTGTTAAAATTGATCTATATGTAGGACAAGAGGAGTATTATTTAAGCCTATAAATCCTCACAGATCTACCTTACGCATAGTAATTTTTTTAGCCTTATAAATGCTTGCTAACAAAAGCAGGCTTGTAATCAAGTTGCAAGGCCTAAGATTTTAAAGTACATATAAAGTTATAACATATTGATTGAGGCCTACCTAATTTAAAATAAAATTCATATTACACACACACACACACGTGTAATAAATACTTTGGTTTGATAGAGTTACAAGTTAAGACTTTAAATAAACCTTATTTATCAATCTAATTAAGTTTCCATGTAAGTTTAGACATTTTTTTTTTGGTCAAACAGGTGAATCCTATCAAAACTTTGATAAGTTTAAGACATATTTTTAAGAGAATGCAATTAGGGAACGGTGGATTTATATTGAAATACTAATAACATTGTAGTTTAGGGGCATAAAAGCTCTCTAATAAATGGAAGTTCACAAATATAAATCTCTCTTATAACTTTAAACTGCTAATGTAGGCTCTTCTAGTTTAAAAAAAGGATTAAATTGGTATGGCAAGTATTTTTTTATTAAAAAAAAGAGGAATGCTTGAGAAAGAAGGAAAGGAGGATAATAAATATTTAAAGGAATTAGAGAGGGCACAAAGCACAATCTTGACAATTGAAGAGGGAATGAGCTGTGTCCTGTGTGTTTGTGTGGAGACGAGGTCGCCGCGATAGCCGAACACCTTCCTCCTTTCATTATTCCCTAACAACTGTGCCTTTTATTTGCTGTCTCCTAATTTCATAGTCACATTACATAAATATTAATTGCTACCCAACCAACAAAAAAAAAACATACAAACTATACTATGTTTTGTTGTCATATTCACCTTTTTTTTTTCCTGCCCATTTTGAGACAGATTCCCTTTTTTTTTCCTTTTTCCTTTTTTTTTCTTTTTGTGTATGTTGCTAACTTACAAATTTATTCACCCAAGGTTTTCTGGTGAATATGAAAATGTTGGTTTTTTCATATATAACTATGTGATATCCAAAATTACATATGGTCAAATTTAAGCATTATTAAAAGTATAAGTTTTTAATAAAAGTAAAGTAACATTTTTTAGGAAAAAATTGCGTTTTAGTCTCGACTAACAAAATATACAACAAAACGGTCCTGTGAATTCTTGTATTTGTAAAAAAGTCCCGTGGGACTTTTTTGCAATTAATTTCATTTGTGAAATGTCTTTTTTGCCCCTGAATTAATTATGCTAAAAAGAAGAGCACAATTATCAAATCAGATTGGCGAGTTGGAAGGGGGATAACGTGATGAAGCTGATTTGAGGTGCAAGGTACTGTTCATGTAGCTTCAATCTTCAGTTTTCCATGTGGTTGTTGTTTGGTGATGTTTTGTCTTTAAGATACCAGCATTTAAAGAGGATTCTAGCATTAAATGTTGTTGTGCGCGGTGGGAAGGGATGACGTGAGGAAGGTATTTTCAATGCGCAGGTACTGTTCATTCGTCTGCAATATTCATATTTCTATGTGGTTGATGTTTGGTTATGGTTGTCTCTTCATCAAATCATCATTTTAAGAGGGTTCCAGCATTAAATGTGCGTTTCCATTGAAAAATGTTGTGTCTTTTTAAAGTTAAATGCTGAATGTAGATTGGTTGGTGGGTAAATGAAGTAATCACCTTTTATGTTTGTAAGGTACGAAGGATGTTGGTGCGCGCACTAAAGTGATAACCTTTATTTAGGAACATTTAGTTAGGGATTACATGTTGGAAAATGGCGTGCTCTATTTTGGGGTTGATGCTGCTTTGTTTCTGAGGAGACAAATAAAGCAAATGCAAAAAGCTGTGGAACTAATACCTGATGTGCAAAACAAGAACGAAGTTGTTAATGATTCAACATACAGGTGTCAATGGCTTAGATAAAGTTGTAATGACAAGTTATGTTATAGTTGTGGTTTATTGGTATTTAGGAATGGTTTGCAAATTATTGAAACGTTTTTGGGTAATTTATTGTCGTCTTTTCGCATCAGAGGTGGGAAGTAATGATGACATGGTGAAGGTTTTGGTTGGTAAAACATCTGTTGTGTTGAGGTAGAAAAACTTGTCAATAGGGTCAGATATATTTGTCACCACAAAGACCTATAGTTGTTAATGAAAAGTTGATTTTGCAGGTTGACATTGATTATGGGTAGCATAACTGAGAAGAATTTGTTATGCTTTATTCATATTGGGGGAGGTTTGAAGTTAATCAAGGCAGTGATACAACTTATGTGGGGGTACGGTGAGATCGAGAATAATAAAAGAAGGCACAAATCATGATGTTTTAAAAACAATGATATCATCGATAGTAGGAAAAGAG
>JBAGKO010000017.1:2482707-2495765 GCA_037177275.1 Acacia concinna
AAAATAGATAGCACGACCATGTCCCACACTCCATAAAATACCATCTTGAACAGATTCCCACATCGAACGAATACCAGTCCACGTACGAGATTCTGTTGTCCTCCGTTTAATACTAGGAATGGTATCCTCCCCACACTTATACTTCTCTCTTAAAAACTTGACCCACAATGCCTCTCTTCGATGTATAAGATTCCAACCCAACTTTATCATGAAAGCCTCATTCTGAGTCCGAGATTGCCTAAGACCAAGGCCTCCTCCAATCTTCCTCCGGCATACCCTAAGCCAAGAAATTAAATGAGTTTTCCTGCCTGAAGCACTACTACCCTATAGAAAATTACTGCTTCTTTTATCAATCTCTGAACACATATTCATAGGTAACAAGGTCGTTTGCATAGCATAATAAAGAATTGATGAGACAATAGATGAAACCAGAGTAGTGCGGCCTGCCAAAGAGGGAGAATTACAATGATAGCTTTCTCCCCCTTCTTCTTCCTTCCCTTTTTTTTTTGGGGAGCTAAACGTAATATGGTGCATTAGTGCTGGCTGGCTGGCTTTGATTGGACGTTAGCCTAATTAATTGAGATGATATTTTTAATATTTAATTTTAATATTACTAATTTAAAATTATCGGATGAATTCCGATAAAAAAATTAGCGGATGAATGATTTATGAGAATCTGTAATCGACTCAACCATCTACTTCATTATGACAATGATGAAAATTCCGTTCCTTCACGTAACAATACTGATATTTTAATTTTTAATGGCAAAAATATTTATTTGAATTAAATTTTCCCAGCGTCAATAAAAATATAGTTGACATTTATCTGTACTTTTTTTAGAACTGATTTTATATTAAAAAATAATTTCTATCAGCAAAGATGATTTTGATCAAGAGTGAATTTCAATCTTGCTCAAAATTATTGCCGAAAACAATTGGAGGATCAAATACAAAAAGAAGTAAATAAGTCTTCAATCAATTGACAATTTTTTTTCCTACTAAATTTTCCTACACATAAAAATAGCATTTTTCATTGTCAATACAATTCACTAATTCACTGTTGTTACTTTTAAGGCACATTTAACATATTTCTTCATAAATAAAAAATCTTAAAATTTAAACCTCATCAACTCTGTTTCAATAATATTTTTTAAAAGGTGCATTTTGTGACAAATAAGAATGAATTTCAGAGTATTTATTATGCATTTTAGGGCTTTAGCCACTTAAGTGAATAGTCAACAACTTAGGTGTAACCATGGTTTTCAATAAGAATGAGCAACTTAAATTTACAAGGATGATCAAACTTGTAACCCACTAGCTTTCATAACATTTAATATAAGTCATCTTTTTTGCATGCGGTCTAATTAGGACAAATTAGTATTGAAAGTAGCTCTCCTAAAGGCAACTTAAAACCTCATATTTATTACCAACAACTTCTAGACTAAGTGGTATGAATAATGTCCTATGTGTCATTTAATCTGGATTTGACCCCGGCTGACAGTAATCTAAAAAAACCCTTTATACTTATTATGCGGTTAAAATCAATATTTATTATCATGGGTGAGTCCAACCCCCTCTAAAAATTTATGTATAAAAAAAATCAATGTTTATTAGTAATATATAAGAATTAGCTCTACCCATATACATATACACTTGAAAAGTTATTTACACGCAAATAATTGAAATTTACTCGTAAAATATTTTAATTTTTATTCTCACCCACAATAAAATATTACAAATTTACAATACATATACCTCTAATCCTCTCATTAGATATTGATGCTCCATCTGGTTAGAACCTCATTTAATATATTTTTTACTAATTCAAATTCGTGTGAGTAATAATAGGACCTTACTTTAACATATATAATAATCCTACAATTATTTTTTAACTTTTAAATTTTATAATATTCGATATATGCAATTTGGTTCTCAACTTCTCATAAGGCATTCATGGTTAAGACTTAAGACCACGATATTAATGACCAAATTAAGAAGCCATCCTTTCGATACCTAATATAAATATGAGAGAGAAGATAATTATTAATATTGCCACCGCACCATGAGAAATGTTGGGATAAAGTTTGGGGATTCCTAATAAAATGTCTACATGACCTGAATCTGAATCACCCACAATCTATCTTTATGTCCTCTCCTACTTATGTTTCTACAACTAGCAATCAACCATTTTGTCTGCCAAAAAAAAAATGAAAAGAAAAGAAACAAGCAACTTGTTTGGAATGGCATGAACTCCAATTCAATTTTTCCTTATCATTTTCTGTGGCCAATTTATCTTAAAAGTGTAAAATATAAAACAATTTTATCTTGTCATTAGCTTAGTTAAATTTTGACTAGTTGACTAAATATGTTAAACTCGCAGTGGTTCACATGTCTTTTCTGTTAAGGTATAATTTTGTCTTGAAAATCTATGTGTGAAACTTCATTTTTTTTAATGTTAGATTTAAAAATTCTGGAGTAAATTTGTACCTTAATAAAAATGACGTGGATAACATGTGAACTGTTAGCTCAATATATTTAATCAATTAATAATTAAAATTAATTGAGATAATAGTCAAGATAAAATTGCTCCGGTTTTTACACTTTCAACACAATATATAGTGCCCTATGTAAAATTTCTAAAAATAAATTGCGCCGCTAAATCCTTAAATAAAAGTGGTCTCCATAGAGTAGAAGTCAATATGGCTTGCAAAAAAAGGGTCCACCTATGTCACACATGTTCTTTAAAGATGATATTATCTTTTTTGCAAAAAGGCATTCTTGCAACAGGCATGCGGATGTGATTCTAAATAGTATTAATTGCTTTTGAGCAATTTCCAAAATAAAGAAATAAACTCTGAAAACCATATAAGTATTTTTTTTTCCTTTCACGATGTGAATATAACATCCTGATTTTCATTTTTTAGAACTCAAGGAACGAACCATTAAAATTAAGGACGAGTTAATATTAGGATTAACTTTAATTGGGGTGGAAGTATGATAAAATTACTGACCAAATATGAACTAATGCTTCAAAGAAAATGAAAATTCGAGAGATCAAAACTTACCATTTGAAATTTAAAGAATTAAGATTAAAATGAAGGTAAATTTAAAAGACTAAAGATTATATTAACCCGTAATATAAATATAAGAAATTAATTTCATAGGACAAAAATGTTTTAAAATTAAAAAAGGGAGCATAAAAAATGCTTTAAAGAAAATTAAAATTCGAGAGTTAAAAACTTACCATTTGAAATTTAAGGAATCAAAATTAAAATGAAGGTAAACTTAAATGACCAAAGATTATATTAACCCGTAATATAAATATAAGAAATTAATTTCATAGGATAAAAATGTTTTAAAATTAAAAAAGGGACCATAAAAATGAGAATATATTTACTTTATGTTTATGGCATGAATCAATCATTGCAAAGAAGATAAACAGGGGCTGAGCTGAAGAAGCCTCCACAACCACTATTTGTGACTTTGAAGGAATTTGTTCTGTTCTGTTTTTTGTTTTTTTTGTCCTCATCCACTCGAAGATGAAGGAATATATTCCATTGTTGTATTTGATGAGCTTATCTCACATTCTAACCAAGGAAACTAGAATTCAAAATAGGTTTTGTACGGAGTTGAAAATTTGGACTATGGTTTCTGAGTAAGAAGAATGATTGTCAATTTGTCATTGAAAACTATGCAGCTGTGTAGTTGGATTTAGACGAAATAGAGATAAGGACAAATTTGTCGCATATATGCCATCAATTATTTTCTTCTTTTTTTTTTTGCCAACAAAGGAAGAACTAGTATTAAAATATGCAAGATACAGAGTATTTAACAACAAACAATCTAAACAGGCAGCATACAAAAAAAAAATACTAAGAAGTAACACCTAAACTAAAAACAAGAAAATATAAAAGTTCATCAATACAACACAAACATAAGAACAATCTTAACACATCTTCTCATTGGAGTTCTGCAACAGGGACAAAAGTTGAAATACCCAATCTAAGGGGTTAGACCTCGCCATTGAAGCTTTGGCACCAAACACGGTTAGCAATTCCGCTTCCCTCAAAACGCATATGTAAGAGAGGTTCCTTCCCAAATTCCTTGAGCCAACAATGTACTCAAGGAGAATACCTAGAGTCATATTATCAGGAGAAACACAAACAAGTAACCAAACATAATGGGAAACACAATACCAGACCGATGATGAACAAAATTGCCCTCTGCACTGAACAGCCACATGGATAGCCCAACAATGAACATAAGTTATCAACACTCTGAACAGGCATATATGTGGCCAATGATGAACAGTGGTAGTGGACAAACTGTAAAAGCTCAAATTGAAAGTTCCCATTTGTTTATCAGCAACAAATTCTTCCAACAATTGACTAAGACAATACTTTACCTTACTTTCACATTCATCTACATCCAACCAAGAATAATCAATTTTTAAAGACATCTTAGAGAACTGATTTTTAGGGGCTAGATTAACCAGTTCTTCTCTGCCCCATCTGACATCCTTTCATATACATTCCAAAAGGATAGATCCAACAAGGGTAAGATAAATTGACATACACACCACACTGATATGAGAAGAGATATAACTGACTATCCAATCAATAGAGACTAACCAAATCACCCCAAGCAACATCTCTAAATACCTATTAGGAGAATTAACAGAGAGGTATCGACTCTACAAGATTCTAACCAACCAATCCCAAAGCTCAACCTCATAATCACACCTGAATAAACAAGATGAGCCTTTAGCATACCACGAACCTCATAATCAGAGGAAAGGAAAGTAGGTACCTATGAATATACACACTCTGTTACCCAAACCCGAACTTCCCAGACCTCCTCGCTGCTATATCCACGATCTCCCTACTCATACTCGCCAAGGTTCGCCATTGCTCCCAAAATAGTAAAAATCTACGGCGCCCTTTTGTCGCCTTGATCACTGCCATCGGACTCCATGGCTCCACCTTGTTCAATCTTTAAGGTGAGGAATCTCCTTCACCACTGGCTCTCCATAGATCTCGGTAGCGACGACCATGGAGGAACTCACCGGAGGTCCATATTTAAAAGAGTCTCGGGAGGTTGGACCAAGGGAATATGAAACCCTAGTAGAGGGTAAGGAGTTCGAACTGTCCGCGAAAAAACTGTATTAATTCACTTTTGGTTACTTCTTGTGCACGAAATATATTAACATATTCATCCGTTCAAACTCTATATTCATTATTGATTTAATTAATTAATGAATTCATATACTAGTTAAACTTTTTTTTTTCCACGGAAAAAACTCGTACCCTTCAAACAACATAATTATAGTTTATTTTTTGTGTGCCTTTGAACTTTGAAACAAGAAACTGTTAGAACCCAGATATTTAACTTAAGAACACAAGGTAAATTACAATCTACAAGTTATCTACTTAAATTATTTGTTATTTGATAATTATAAAAATTATATATTTTTATAATATAGTGAATATATTATCAAACCCTAATAAATCATTCTTTAGTCAGCAATTTTTCAGTTTTTATTTTGACGGAAAATACTTTTTCAGGCCGTTTCTTTGATCACTTCACTTGTTGTGGGACAATATAATCATTTTGGAACCCACTCAAATATAAACGCAATAATATCAAAAAGATAGTGGCCACAAGTTTTATCATGTGGTCTATATTTGATGACGTGGCGTAAAATGGGAGGTGTCTCTATCAAAAATAGGGGAAACGAAGGGTTGTTGAGTTTCTTATTTGGTGAAAAAAAAAAATACTTCATGCCACGTTTGGTGGTAGGCCATTTCTCTTCAAAGATAACATACATTTTCATAGAAAAATATACATATTGATTAAAAATTAATTTTACTTTCATTGATATGTAACGGCAATCGTCAGGTAAAAATAAAATAAAGGCAATAGCAGCCTTCAAAAGTCTTTTCAATGACAATTTACAACTTATACGTGAGAAATGTTTACTGCCACTACTGTTTCCTCTTAACTATAGTACTAGTGAGTATATGCTTCCACTTTTATAAAATACTCTTTCATAGTCCAAATGGGGCGTAGTGTAGTGTAGTGTAGTGGGGTGTTTGGTGGGAGGTGAGGGAATGGAAAGGAAAGAGAAGTGAAAAAGAATGACAGAGAAGAGTTGACTGAAGAATTAAGAATTCATCGTTGAATGATGGGCGCTGATAAGCACGTGTTTTGTCACTTGAACTCAGCACCTCAAGTATAGTTGTCGCCATCATTACTGCTTTAGAATAACACAATTATTTAGAATTGATATGAGAAATCTCTATTTTACAGAAATGGCGTCACATTTATTTATTTTGTTTTATTATTACTGTTGGTTCAATTGAAAAAATCGTCATATGTGGAGGGACGACGAAACACTTGCTTCTACGCCACATCTTTTTTCTGAAATCATTTTGTTGCAGGGGACTATCTAAGGTTTTTTTTATATATAAAAAATGCTGAGGCAGATGTCATATAAATATGCCACCTTTAAATATTTGGTCAACAATCTCTAACTGTTAAGAACTGGTTAGGGAGATAAAATTATCTAATTTTTAAAACTTCCATAGCACATTTTCTCCTTCTCCTTCAAAAATTTTTAGGCATTCAGATTTAAGCCCCCACTTGAACTTGTGATGGCCAGTGGCCAGTACTTGTTTGTTCTTATATCAAAGGCTCCTAGCATTGCTCCCTTCACATGGCCGAAATAATTCCCAGCTCTTGTTTTTTGCCAGGACTACCCTCATTATTATAAGCATTCTTAATTAAAACTTGCACCCACCACTCTGTTCTGTAGTAGACTGGAAGTTCTTTGTTTCCTTTAAAAATAAATGGTAGTTCTTCGTCACACACTGTAGTTATAGATTCTAGATAAAAAGAACAAAAGGGGGCATAGAATCTACCATACAATAGTATTACTTGTTTGTTCCTCAAACTGAAACTTTCTACTATAGTTTCATAGTTCATACAAGAGAACTAAGAGTTCATACTTAGCATAATCTAGGTATAAACAACAAAATTAATAACCTTACATTATAGAAGTCTTGTTCATCTTTGCCAAAGCTTGAATTATATAAGTTACATGAACAAAAAGAATCCATTCGAAAAATAATAATATATAGTAAACAAAAAGAAAAAAGAGGAAAAAGAAAAAAGAATCCATTTGGAAGGCAACTGGTCGAGAGCCCCCTCCCCCCCTTTGAGGGCTTAAAGAAGAGGGGCGTTGCAAAAACCCCTTTCCAGGTACTTTGTCTTCAACCCACAAATCATATCCATATTTACGCAAAAAGCTTTTATTATCTAATTGGTCTTCTTTCTTGCCTTGTATTCATTCAGGTCATCACCATACATCACGAAGATACCTGCCACTCATTTGTAGATTCTTTACCATGCTCTCTGCTTTAGAGCTATCCATACAACCCTGATCACAACCATGCCAAATCTTTCATTAACCACACTCCATAATTTAATCTATACTCTCAAATCAGTAAGAAATATGAAATGACCTATGACAAGACTTGGGAGTATCATTGTGAACTAAACAGAGAGTGATATCTGGGGGGGGGGGGGGGATAAAAAAAAACAGAGAGAAAGCGGTGCTCCTATTAAGAGTGGCTTGTCTCACACGAAAGGCATTGTTAACCCCCTTGATGACGTGTGCGCCTACATGCCCCTCACAACGACGCCTCATTAGTTGTTACCCGTCAACATCACAAATTTCATTTAATGAGTTTTGTGGGCAAGCAATGGTCATCAAACTCTTCCTTTTTAAAAAAGTGCAAGTAGCAAATTGACAACCACCAAAAAGCTGTGACTAATACAATATTCTAAATCCAGCATAAATTCTGTTTAGCATACCTGCTCTTGCACAATTGTGTGTAGAGTGCGGTGGACATCCTTGGCCATGCCTTTGGCATCACCACAGACATAAATGTAACCTCCCTGAGATATCATGTTCCAAATATCCGAAGCCTAGACACAGTAGAGCCGATTAGGTGCAGTTAACCATCAATGAAAAATTGATAATTTGAGCACAACAGAACAATAATTCGAGAGAAAGGTGGTAGGTTTGAGAGGATAGATACCTTCTCTGCCATCTTATGCTGCACATATTCCTTGGTGGATCCCTCGCGAGAGAATGCTACAATGAGCTCTGAAAGCGCACCGCTTTCAACAAAGTGGTTCAACTCATCTTCATAGATATAGTCCTTTAAAAAGTATTCATAATTTATATTATGAATAATCAAATAAAAAAAATGCTAAAAGTCAGGAAACTGTATCGAGGATAGATGACTCACCATCTTACGGTTCCTGCATCCAAAGAATAATGTGGAGGGGCCAAGTTCAACTTCTTCTCTCAGTGCTAATCTTTCCTGTAGTGCAAATAAAATACACAAATATGTATAAGGTAGTTGTATATTTTTTATGATTTGAGCAATTGAATATAGCAAGTCTTGTGTTCAAACCTGCAAGAAACCCCTAAAAGGAGCCAATCCCGTTCCAGGCCCAATCATGATTATTGGCACTTTAGAATCTGCAGGGAGTTTGAAATTTGACTGCCTGACAAAGATAGGAGCCCAACTGCAGTCCGGACTTTCCTCCAATGGAACTGAATTCTGTACAACAAATAATTAAGCAAGTTAAATTCGAAGTGATTTTAGATACAAAATAAGCAGTAGATTTAAGACATTTTTGAAAGCTCAAGAGATAGACAGTTCAGTTTAACCAACTGTAATAGCCATAAAATAGTTGCCTGCACGCTAATAATTTCTTAGTGATTATCTCCTGCCTTACAACTCAACAAGTTCAAGCATACATAACCCAGAAAGTGTATAAATTACCTTCATCCATGTAGAGCAAACTCCCTTGTGAATCCTCCCAGTGGGCATCTTGTCATAAACTAATGCACAAGTAACATGGATTCGGGATGGAGCCATCCTGTGGACAATTATTGCACAAGTGAAACATATTAGATATCTAGATGCACATATTCAATAAGCTATACTAAGCATATCGATATTTTTTTTCCAATTAACATGTAACAAAATGCAGAAAATATAGCTCTAGAATAAGGTAATTGTTTTGTCACCCTTCGTCCAATAACCAGCTTGGACTCAAGGATCTTCATAATGTAAAAGTGCTAAATATCAATGCAGGAGTAAAAGATAGGAAGTAACCTTGGAGATGAGGAGATTGAATAAAATCTGGGCTGCAATCTAGGAGCAACTGCTGCAAAAAAGACACCAATTGGAGGTCTGGCTGATGGAAATTCAGCCAAAACTTCAAGAAGACTTCTCTGATTAGCAATAACCCACTCTGCATATTCATCCTGTATAAACAAAAATCAAATAGCAGTCAAATTAGAAAGGTACGCACAAAAATCCATGTTAGAATTTCCAAGATATAAATCTGTTACAACCTTTCCACCGGCTGAGGCAAGATGTCTTAATCGTTCAGCTTCAGAAGGATCAGAAGCATGGGCAGCGAGGGCAAGTAAGACAGACTGGAACATGTATGAAGAAAATAATAAATAGTTAACATAAAGAAAATATCTAAAAAATAACAAAAATTGTAATTAACGGTCGTCATGCTCAAAAGAAGCACCTTCTTAGGTGAGCTCATAAGATCTGCATAACGAGCCAGAGCTGTTCTTAAAGTGCAAGGGGGAAATGGAGGAGGCAAGGAGCTTCCACTAAGTGGTGTCCCATCTTCATTATCAGTATGGATGGAGAAATAGGTATCCGGTGACAGACCTAGTAATCTAACTGCCTCTTCTACAGTTTCATCCAAATTCTCACAGTAAACACCAACATGATCTCCTGTTTCATATCTGTGAAACAAGTCATGCACAAAAACGAGAGAAGATTCAGTACATTAATGATTATATCAAAGTGAAAACATATTCTCTCTTATTCATATCAGTGAGGATTACAGTATATAGGCTCAGAACAGAGCAATAATCAGAAAGCAATAATGAGAGGATTACAATCAATCACAGACAAAATCATAATCTCTCCTAAACTAGAAGAGCTATAATCAAGGGATATGATAGAGCTAGAACCATGGGATATTGAATAATGGGCAGATTTTCAACAATTAATAGATGAAGTGTTTGTATATCAATTATTCGTCCGCATGCAAATACTTACACAAGTCCTGAGCCAGAAATGTCAAATTCTAAATGAATGCAAGACCGATCGGATGCTGGTGTGTGAAGCTCCTTCCGTACAACCACGTTTGCTCTTCATCAGGAGTAAGCAATACACGTTAGATTAGAGTAAGACATAATACCAAATCACAACTGAAGATTTAACTCCGACATACCTGCATGGATGTTGAGCATCAACAACAGCATGGCCATTTGCATTATGCCAGCTCTTTTCCTCAACTTGTTCATCTCCAGGTCCATGAATAACAACCCGATACTCCAAAACAGCAGCAGTGTAAGGAGTAGATACAGTTCTATCATCCTCGTCTCTAAGCAATTGATCCAATTCTGGCCACACCAATTCTTTCCTGCAATAACAATTGTCAGCAAGAAGACACAGATGGGTCTTGCAAATCAGCACGGAAAAGAATTACACACTAACGTTAACAAATCAACTAAATATTTCATTACCACGCAGAGAAGTCGTCCTCTATGCATTGATCATCATCTCCAAGACCCAAGGGGACAAGACGCTTCCCACCTGCAAATGAAGAAGACAGGCGAGATCAGTGGAGGCTTTTTTTCCAATGCATTTGTGAGTAGCGAGGGAGTAAGTAGTGCCCTATGCATTCTACACAGAATGACCGTGTTCCCAAAAGATTTTGCATTTTGCAAAACTTTTCCAGAGAAATGTTGCATGCCCATATGCATAGTGTCAAACAACTTATTGTAATACAAATCAAATTGATGCTGCCTAGATTTCAGAGAAATCAAAAGAATACCTTGCCCAGAAAGGATCCCATCAACCTCTATAGCCACCTGATTCAACGAAGGGCCGGAGCAGAGCAGAGCAAACACTAAGTACAGAGTAACTGGAAATTCAAAAATTGAAATGCTATTTTAAAGTAGGAGTTCAACACAAACCTTATTGAAATGTTCATATTGCCTGTTGCCGAGGCCAAACACACCATACTGAAGATTTTGAAGCCACTCTACTCTCTCGTTCCCCTGAATTTACGGCCGCGTAAACAATATATCATTAAGTTTCCCTCAAAATAATAATTAAACTCCAGCTACTGTAAATCAAATTAAGGCTACCTCAGTAAACCATTTGTAAAATCTTGCTGCATTGTCGGTTGGTTCACCATCACCATATCTATACCATGGCCAAAAGATCAAATTACCATGAGAAACTTCCTAAAAACATTTTACAAAAGTAAAAAAACAGAGCTAGAAATAGTTTCGAAAACCTACGTAGCTAGAAAGAAAAAGGCCAGCGACTCCTTTTTCAATTTTTCCTCGTATTCATCATCATCGGCCGCGTAATCATCCTGCTCATCGATAACATAAGCTTAAGCGTCAGGTCAAAATACTAAACAAATTTACACCAATAAAAAAGAAATAACAAAAAGGAGGACACCGTAATAACAGGAGAAAGAATAGTACCAAATCCACCACTTTAAACGTCGCCTTCTCGTACCGCGCTTTAGCCTCTTCAACAAGCGCCTGCTCACAACGCCAAACCAACCAATTATTAGCACAATCAGCTAAAGCTCACCAGTTCATAGCCTAGATACATTCGGGTAGCTTACTCAATTACTCATACACAAAATTGACCAAGCCTACCTTTGCAAAACCTTCAGCTGTACCAGTTTGCGTGCCGAAGAAGATGGTGACCTTCTTCTTACCATCATCCTCCTCAACCTCGGGCTCCTTCTCGATCACCGGCTTAACGGGCTCAACGGCCTTGACCTTCTGACCGCTAGATCTCCGCCACAGGAAGAACAGCACACAGCCAATCAAAACAGCTGCGGAAGTCGTCAAGACCATGACGAACTGCCGATTCTCCAAGAGCATGGTGGCAACCTCACCGGCAGCGTCGGAGGAGACATTGGAGGGGTCGACCTTGCCCTTAATTATGGCAGTCATCAGATCGAAAGGCGAAATAGCCTTGACGGAGGTGGAAGGCTGCATGATGGTCCTGCTTGGAGGGACGAAAGTGCAGAAAGACGTGGATACTAATGATGACAATGATGATGAAGAAGCTGTGATTAGAGAGGTGCAGGTGAGGAAGAACAAAGGAGGTTGGCGATGTGGGGAGAGAGAGAGAAAGAGAGAGAGGAAATGAGGAAGGAGAAAGAGTCTCTCAGGCGGGAGGGAGGGTTGGTGGGTGTGAAGTAGTTGGGAGTTGTGTGGGAGGAGAGGAGAGAGAGACTCTGAAAATGGGAAGGGGAGAGAGTGAGGGATTATATTGGGGAGGGGAGGGGCAGCGACTATCGAACTATCGTCTACCAACCCACTTGCCTCTTTACCCACCTAACCCCCTGCTTAACCGTGGCTAACTTCTCAAAATTGTATTACAGCCGGATTTAACATTATTTAAATCTATGCTAAATCCGGCTATCCTCTATAGTTGGTTCTTTATAAGATTGTCTGAATATTTAAGAAGCTTTTTTTTTTTTTTGATTTTGTCCCTCATTAATCGTATTTATTGCACTAATTACAGATGTTATGATACTTAGTATATGTATTCTGTTTCTCTCTCTTACTTTTCCCTTTAACAATAAAGGCATACAAGTACTTAGAAAAATATGTTCATTTAATAATATATTGATTATTTTTAATTAATTTTAACCTATTTATTAAATTGCATAATTTAGTTATCAAAAATGCAAAAATAACCACAAACTATTTTTTAAAACAAAAGCAACCATAAACTTTTAAAAATAATACAAAACTATTAAATTAATATAGCGTTGTTAATTTTTTATAAGGGTTTTCTATCATAACTTAACGGTTTTCCAACCTTCTTAAAAGTTCATGTTTGCTTTTATTTTAAAAAATAGTTCATAATTATTTTTTTACTTTTAATAAAAGTTTATGGTTATTTAAA
>JBAGKO010000017.1:2507742-2526390 GCA_037177275.1 Acacia concinna
TAATTTGAAGAAAAACGATAAATTTTAATGTCTTAAAATAATGTAATTA
The DNA here is from genome assembly GCA_037177275.1 of Acacia concinna. Classification (NCBI taxonomy): domain Eukaryota; kingdom Viridiplantae; phylum Streptophyta; class Magnoliopsida; order Fabales; family Fabaceae; genus Acacia; species Acacia concinna. Next base: position 2,507,792 of record JBAGKO010000017.1, read on the forward strand.
GCTTTCTTAGGATTTTCCTAGGATTCTCTAAAAAAGTCAAATGTGTCTTATAAATAGGAACGGAGGTAGTACTATATATTTGTGTCATATTTTAACAGAACGTTAAAACAATTATTAGTAAAACTTGGGAGACAATTATTTTATTCAATATTGACAGTTAAAAAATGCATGTTTACAGTGTAGGTGTATTCCTCCACAATGTTATTCACCTTGTTCATAGTTTCTCCATGTATTATAACTATTACTGCTTTCTTGATTTGGGACAAAATAGTGTGTGTGTGTGTGTGTGTGTGTGTGTAAGGATGAATGTCTTACTTTGAGTGTGAGTATGTCATGATGAAAGAGATTTTTTTAGTTTAAAATCTATCATTAGAAATACAGCCTATCTGTTAAAAAACTCGCAATTATTTGTGGGTATATGACAACAATAATTAAAATTTAGGGTTAATCTAATCTTTAGTCTCTTAAATTTGCCCCCATTTTAGTTTTAGTTCCTCATGTTTCAAATAATAGATTTAGTTCCACAAGTTTCATTTGTTTAAAACATTGGTAAGTTTTTTAACCAAAAAAAAAAAAACTTAGACAATTTTATCCCTAAACAAACTACAACTAGTTTGAAACTTGAGAGACCCAAACAAAATGAGGGCAAACTCAAGGAGAATATTAACCCTAAAATTTATCATGTCATTTCTACCTCAAAAATTTTTAATGGGAGACTTTTCCATAATGTTACCATTTTAATACCACAATGTTCAACATTTTTTTCTGAAAATTATGCTGAAAATTCCTCATTAAAAATTTTATTGTATAGAGTTACCGAAATTTAACAACCAGGTGCAACCTACTTTCAATGGATATAATTCTTCTTCAATTGTGTACAACCAATCTTCAACTATATCTAAAAATATTTGCACAAGTTGAAGACATGAACATACTTTAAAAAGAGTTGCACCTGCAATGAAAAAAAGTTGCATTTATTGGAGATGAGTTGAATCCATTTGAGGCGGACTTGGATATTTATTATCACTAAAAAATAGCAAAACTAGCCATGTAATACCGTCTCTGAACTGATCAATTAGCGACACTCTGTTTTACGATGGAACTACCAAATTTCATCACTAATCTACTGTTTTTCTTTTCTTTCTTTCAATTTTTATTTTTTTGTATTGTGTATTTTTTAACAATAAATTTTGCAATGAGGGATTTTTAGCAATTTTCATATTTTTTAAATATGTAAATGTATATTTGTTATTTTTGGCGTATATGTTTGTTTCCCATAAAAATATTCTTCATTGACAAAGTCGGTTCTAGAAAATAATTTATAACAAAAATACCAAAATAACATTTGTGCTGACTAGCGGGAATTTATAAAACGGAAAATAAAATGATGCTTTACAAAGATTCAATGGATCTGGCCATCTGGGCTTGTATATCACATTCAGAGCATACAGTTATGGGAAATCTTGTGAGAAGCAGGTGTCATCAAGAGAATAAAGGAATATTAATCTTCTGTAAAGAAGCCCACTGGTTTATCGTTTATTTCTTTAATGATATCGTCTTTTATTAAAAAAAGAGAATAAAATAATATAATGCCCACGTTCATGAACAGACAAACTGAGAATTTTGTTTCGTTTTCAATCCTTTGTACTAGCTAACTTTTCCCTTTCTTTCTTGTTTTTGATTCATACGTCATTGCTTTAATATCGTTTGTGGTTTACATTTCTCTAAACAAAAAAAAGCATTAAAATATATTCTTATGGAGTTCTCTTGTTTTGAAAATGAAATAAATATGATATTCCATGTGAACCTCATTAAAAAAAGAAATAATCTTTCACATCGAATGTAAAAAAAGTTAAAGATCAAATAAATATATTTGAGGTTTACTTTTCGGGAAAATCTCAATTAAATATAATTAAAATTTTCAAAACTAAAATTAGACCTACACATTTAACAAATTCTTAATGAGGCCTAGAGGTCTAATTAAGGATTTTGAATGTTGTTAAATGACCAAAATGCCCTCTATGTTGTTTAAAGGGAAAATTGAAGGTAGTTAAAAAGGAAAAACGTTTATTTTTTAATATAACAAATAGGGGCAAACCTAACTTATCCTTCCCTCATTTTTCTTGAGAAGATCTGCAGCTTCATTATACTAAATATGATAAAAATCTTTAATTATAATACATTTAGTTGAAGAGAAAGTGGAGAAGGGAGGTAGTGGATACACCATTTTCCCTCTCTTTCTTGTGTGTGTATTTTTGTTTATTAATGTTTATAGAAACTCGATAAAGTTTAATGTTGATTGTCGAAAGCCTAACACAACTATAAACATGGGTGCATGGGTGCAGTTATATATATACACACACATTAAAACACACACACATATTTATATATATTTAACAGTTGAGATGACTTATTTATGTGGATGCAACCGAAGGTTGGTGGCATGGTACAGGTGGTGAGGAAAGCATGAAGTGAGGGACATTATTATATGCCATGCCAGTGTGTGGGAAATGATGCGATCAGGCGACATGATGCTACATGTGTAGATAGATATAGGATATTGATCAATTATGAATAAAATAAAACTTGAACTGCGAGAGATAGAGAAGAGAAGTGAACAAGATATTATTTTTATACGACTTCACTTCCCAATCTTGCTTAATTAGGTGTTGAACTTCTCTAATGACCCCAGCATCTATATGAGAGTCGCACACCTCCCCATGGATTAGGCTTATTGCCTCAGTAGAATCATATTCCATTATGATCTTTTAAATCCTAGCCCTCTATCAAGCTTCAAACCTTTGAGCAAGCCCGATCACAGGCATTAGAAGTTTTAGTGAAAGAAAAAGCCCCATCCACATTTACTTTAGTCCATCCCTAATCTGGTGGTTTTCAAAATGTCCTATCACTTCCCAGCTGACTTCCAACGATCGAAGTAGGCTAAATTGCATTGTGCCTGACACGTACTGTCCATTAGAGGTGGAACACCATGCACTAGCGAGCTAGTTGATACTACTTTATTTTCAAACAGACATTGGTTACGCCGTCACCATAATGCCCAGCAGGCAACTATAAACAACACATTCCACCCACTCCTAGAAACCGTTGCATCCTTTATATTCCATCGAACCCGCTCCTGAAAGTTAAGTGTACAGAATTTCCTCTATTTATCTGGTTCAATAGTTTCCTTCCAAACTTCCTCTGCAAAATAGCAATCTCGGAGAAGATGCACAACAACCTCTAGTTCCTTCCCACAAATAGAACAAATCTCATCATTTGTAAAATATCTTCACTGTCTAGTAACATTTGTTAGATGTTCCTATGTACTGCTAGCCAAAGCATTGTTTTACAATGATACAGTGCACGAGGTTTCTAGATGCTTTCCCAATTGAAATTATGAGCATTTTCAGCATTAGATATGGAAGTATATGCTGACTTCACAGTAATCTGACCACTTTGTTCCCACTTCCATCTCACTGATGCCCTATCTTCAGTTAATTTAGACCCTTCAACCACTTTATCCCATGTACCTTTAATACCAGCCCAAACATTATAACCATTCCGATTCATATTAATCATAGGCATAAGGTCTTCTCCACATCTATATTTATCACTTATTAGTTTCCAACCAAGTTTCATCAACATTGAGTGATTATGAAGTTTCGCATGTCGAATTCCCAAGCCACCTTGCTTTTTTAGTTTACAAACAGTATCCCATGAAACCAAGAACATTTTCATTTGTGATTATGTGCTTCCCCAAAGAAATTTACCTATAAAGTAGCCGCAGGAAGCAAACTAGTTTGCATGACATAACTTGGTATGGCTGAAGTCATAGGGCTATAAGAGTTGATCTACCTACAAAGGATATAGAATGAGGCTTTCACTTTGCTAAACTTCCCTTTACTTTATCAATTGTCTCATGGTTGGTATCTTTATTGACCCTATTGCAATGAAGGGGATCCCCTAAGTATCTTCCCAAGTCAGCAGTTTGGGTGGACCCAAGAAAATTACTAATTTCAAAGCACCTATGATGATTAATATATTTTGAGAAAAATATTCAAGTTTTCATATGATTTACCTTCATACTAGAAGAATTACAAAATTGGTCTAAACATTCTTTGACAACCTCCGCTTGCCTTATGGAAGCCTCCACCAATAATATTATATCATCAGCAAAAAAACAAATGTGAAAGAGGAGGTCCTTGCAAAGTAAGACGAATTGGCTTCCAATCTCCTTCTTGTGTTTTTTTCTAGATAAGGTGAGACAATCTCTCCATGCAAATAACAAAAAGATAAGGGGGATATAGGGTCACCTTGCCAACTCCTCTATAAAAATGAAAAAATTCACCTTTACTACCATTCCAAAGTAGTTGTAAGCGAGCAAGGCTAACATAATTAGACACAATATCAGTAAAGCCATAAGGAAGGTTTAGATCATGAGGAGAGTGCTTTAGGAATTGCCACTTCACCCTATATAACCTTTCTCCAAATCAATTTTAATAGACATAAAACCATGTGTCCCTCTCATATTTGGCATGGAATGAATTACCTGGTGTGCATTAATAATATTGTTTCAATTGTGTCTTCCAACCACAAAACTACATTGCTTAGGGGCAATAATATGAGGCATAAAATGTTTCATCCCATTGGCCAATATTTTTGTAATAATTTTATATATTACCTTGCATAAACTAATTGGCCTCAAGCCTTTAGAGTTCTCAGGAGTATATATCTTTGGAATAAGAACTATAATTGTATCATTGATTGTTTTAATGGCAGCTGGGTTCTCAAACATCGTTCGAACACAGCTCACAATGGACCTACCAATAATATGCATTGTATTTGATAGCACAAAGCATTAAAACCGTCCAACACATATATGATTTTAAGTAATATCAATTCAATATAATTAGTATGATTTGGTATTTTAATTACGTACGTTTGATATTCTTTTTGAAAAATATCATATTCTTTTATATATATATATATATATATATACACTTTAAATTTAATTATTGATTATATATCATTTATGGGTCGACAAATATATGACTTTATTTTATTTATTGAGGTTTGCAGGCAATGAAGCAAAAGATTATAAATTTATTGTATTATTTTCTGCGAAATAAATAGTTATTAAGTTTGATTATGGTGGAAAAGCTATCCTAGATATTATATGTGAAATCCTCAAATTTTTAATATATTTAAGGGATACTATATGTAAAATCCTCAAATAAATAATATATTTAAGGCGGTTTTTATTCAATTGAAACATTAACATAATATTGCACATGATTTAAGTAACATCATTTATAATAAATATAATATACAAATAAATGATAATATTTTTTAAAAAAAACTGTCAAAATGTATGAAGTTAAAATAATTTTTTTTTGTTGGAAGTTAAAATTAAATAAAATATGGATGCTGAATATATTGTATAATTATTAATTAATTTAAGTTAGATTAGGCCTAATTTAGAAATTCCTTTTTTCATTTGAAAATACATTCATTTTTCCTTTTAAAAACAATGAGGAATTTTAGTCTTTTAACAATATTCAAAGATTCATAATTAGAGGCCTCATTAAGAACATGTTAAAAGGGTAGGCTCAATTTTAGTTTTACCCATTTCAATTGGATTTATTTGAGATTTTCCTCTCTTTTTTTTAGAAAAAATGGTTTTATTGATCGTTTGACTTTGACTTGATAAATTTGTTATGATGTGAGCTAAATGAGGACAAAAAAGTTAATAAATATATGAAACAATGGGTACTTAAGTTATTTGTAAAAAGAGAGAGAAATTATTGTGTATACCTCATTTGTCATGTTATTTGTAATCTAACTAATTAAAATACAACAACTCAGCTAATATTAATCTTAATTGACCACTCATGTATTTCATATTTTCATTTTTCTTAAAATAAATGAATCCTTTAACTAAAAACTCACAAGTAATGAAAAAGTAAATTTTGTGAAATATTTTAATTTATTATTATGAGAGCTAATATTTATAAGGTGTCAAATCATCTCCTAAGCTATTGTATTTTAATTGGTGATATCATAAATGATATAGCAAACTAAGTTCTCACCAAAATTTCTCAAAAAAAAAAACACCCCCATGTTTATTTCTAGAAGTCTTTATTAATGAAAATAACTTTCACGTAAATAAAAAAAGGAAAATAATTTGAAGTTGAGCAAAGTATACTACTGATCTTTTAAATTTGATGTAAAAAAAATCTTTCATTGTAATTAATACCTATCTAAATTTGAAAATTACAATATTTAATATAGTTATTTTATGTTCTAAAATTTAAGCATATCTTGTCAATATTTAATTGCAGACTCTTATTAATCATGTTATCTTATTTTTCTTCCCATTCATGAATCCAAATAAGTACTCCCTCCGGTCCTATTTATAATAGCCCATTAACTTTCTTAGAAAATTCTAAGAAAATCCTAAGAAAGTTTTTAAGATATTAAAATTTGTCGTTTTTTCTTCAAATTATGTTGTTTAACTTATGAAGTACTCGTAATATATAATGTAATAAAATACAATATATGATATGATTAAGTAATAATTTTCTTAAGATTTTTCTAAGATTTTCTAAAAAAGTTAACAGGCCTTTATAATTAAGACCGGAGGGAGTATTAATTTAAAAAGCATGTATGTGGTACGTACTAAATACATGAAGGATTCTTTAATTTTGGGATGTACATCATAATATTAATATTAGATACAATGTATTGCATTTGAGAAAAAAAGATACAATGTACTGCATGCATTACTATTTAATAAATGAGAAATATTGTCCTTGCCCTTCTAGAAAAGGAAAATAAAATATAGAAAGAAGCTTCTTTTTTTTTTGTCAGGAAAGAAGATATTATTTAGTTATTTCATTAATGGACAATATTTCCTTCCCTCAATCCTCAATACAAGTCTCTTATAGAAGAATAACTTAATCTTTAATATAAATCACTTTGAGATGAATTAATATTTTTTTGTTAATTTTTCTCATATAATTAATATTTAAATATGGCACCATGCGTTTTGATCTCTTCCTTAAAAAATCATATAATGTAGGTGAAAATGGAAAAAAAATCAATTTGAGACAAAATTTAATGAGTTAACTATCAATTTTTTATTATGATGAATTAGTTGAAATGACTTATATTATGAATGAGATAAAGTATTTTAATACTTCATTTGGTCTTTTTTATAAGATACAACTACTAAAATAACCCAATTTAAATTATTAGTTAAAAGGAATAAAGACGTAAGATATGTGTTGACAAAAAAATATGTAAGATATATATTTTTCTTTCAGGTTGTTATTTAATTTTTTCAAAATATTTTTTTTTTGAATACCCTTTTTAAAGCTACCTGGATGTCAAGTGTGTTTTTTGAATCATAATACTAAAGCATATTAACAATTGACTAATTCAAATTGAAGCGTTACGATTAGGACGCTTCTCCCTCAAGTAAGAGTCTCTTTGAAGGTAGTGGGATTCAAACTCAATTTACGTACTCTATAATCTAGTTAGTCCACCACTAGACCAAATACTCTTGATGTATTTTTAAAAATATTTCATCACGTTAATCACAAAACACCAATGAAAATATGGTACTTTCATATACTATATAATCGAAAGACTTTTTAAATTCATAAATTACCTAAAGTATTAATTTTTAGATTGTTCCGGCAAAAAAAAAAAAAACAGAGAGAGAGAGAGAGATTGGACTCTCCAAATGCCAAACCCAAAATTAAAGAGGTTTATTTTTCTTTTTCATTTTTTCATAATTTGGGCTTAAAGCCTGCATGTTATTCCCCACAGAAAATAGTCCAAAACCATACTTTGGTTAGTTTCACTTCAAATAGACACCCAAAAATCTTTCACTGTTGAACTAACCAATATACTCAGATACAATTAATTTTTTTGCCTTCCATATATACAATTAACCGCATGCACTAAAAATTGATAAAATTAAAAAAGTTGAGCACTTTGATTTATTATAAAATAAATATTACATAATATATTCTAAATATTATACATAAAAAATGATGGTCATAAATATTTTTCAAAATATGTGTGAAACGTTGGTAAAAAATATTTCCCAAAAAAAAAAACATTGGCGCTATGGTAATCTTGTATATAAGTAAGCCAATATTGTAATTCAAATATGAGATTGAAAAAATGTGAGAAGTCCTAACTAAATTTAGCCTATGTGCATTCCCTAAAATCGAACTCAACGATTTATTGGGGGGGGGAAAATCCAACTCAACGATGGCTCGACTCTGGTCCAATCCGTCTCAACCATTGGGGGGAAAAAAAGAACTTCTAATCTAATCGAGCCATTAACAAAATTGATTGACTGTCTGATTTATCCATTTCTTTAATTATTGGTTTACCCTTCGGATTTTCTAATTATACACATTCATGATTAAAGTGACGTGTAAAAATATATGATCCTCTATATATAATAAAGAAGAGAAGGAATAAGCTAAATAGTTCATCTCATATATATATATATATATATATATATTGATTACAGATAACAATATTAACATTAGAAAGTTATAAAAGAATTATGAAGATGATGATAAATATGAATATATGAAAAATAAAATCAAAATTTATTCTCAAGGGCCCAAAATCCATGAAAACCTAAAGGGAAATTCAAATGCCTTGGGATTTCTATTCTGGCCACAACCGCATTGCTTGTTCCAATCTTCTTTGCATTTAATATCACCAGATAACATCTCTGCATTGCCACAGCATACTGCACAATCAACCCAAACCCACGCACACAAATTAGCAACTTTAATTTTTTTTGTAACAATTAGATTCCTAAATTAATAATCTAACTAACCACACCCTTTTAAGCATAAAATTTAAGATGACCTTATCATATTGTTTTTGAAAAATAAATAGCGTAGCTTTTGGTAGATTAAATTTGTGATAACATTGATATGCTTGTGGTTGACTTCCAAGTAAAAGGAATATCCCACAAAATAAAATAAGACAAAAATGTTCTTAACTAAAAAAACGGTTTAATTATAAGAAAAATAATATGATACGAAGACATGCATGTTAAGTAAAATTGTCTTAAAAAGAATAAACATTATTCAATTCATTATAATGTATATATATAATTTATAGTAAAGTTATATAATTCATAAATCACAAATAGTATTGTTTTACTATATATTTTTTTATAATCCTATATAATGCATGCGCTCACATATAATTCTGGAGAAAATTTCATTTCATCAGTATGAAGAAACTTTAAAAAATTGTGAGTTTGGAAAAAAGAGTCATAATATTTTTTTAAAAAAATAAACAAAGAGAAGAATTAAAGTACAAGTACTCATATCAAACAAAATTAATTTTTGAAATTACCGTATCACTCCTTCCCGTTTTAAATATAAGAATTAGTTAAAGAGTTTGCTTTGATTTCAAAATATAAAATCCCAAAAATATACTAATAATTGTTTTTTCCTAAACAATCTGATTGCACACGCACTAAAGTGAGGACCGAAAGTGAGTATTTCTTACCTCTACGACTAGGAGGTATCCATCGTCTTCTTCTGTATCTTCGTCACCATGACCTCTGGGAACAAAGATGGGTTCACCAACAAATCTGCGAGTCCCAACAGACCAAGTTTGAACAGAACCACTTGATAAATCCAACTTCACAACTGTATCAAATGGGAAATGTGGCAATGCTTTGCGTCTTCCTAATGTAGTTGCTGCATAAGCATATCTGTTCTTTTTCCCTGAAAATGATGGGTTTATTACTGGAAAATCTGATGACTTTTTCCACTGTTTCATTGGCTTTACACTACATTCCTCACATTGCTGATCGCCGTCTAGCTTTATTGATACCTGTGATTACCCACTTTCATCATCACATTGATATAACAATTGAAAGAAAAATACTGCTTTTATGTTCGTGTTAGATAGAAGGGGAGAGACATGAAGATTCTGAAATCTCAATTCATGAAAATTTGAAATGACTTAACCTCTTGAAACTAGGTCTGAGATTAAAAAACCACTTTAAAGTCTTTGGAAACTTGGTCTGAGATTAAATTTTGTAATGAAATTGCCTAAATCCTTCAATTGAAGAAAATGAAATGACAATAATAATTTAGCAATTTACCGTGGAACTTTAACTTATCAAATGACAATAACATCAAACAGGGTACTATAAAACTAACTTCACATAAAGCAGTTAGGTCATTTTACCATATGAAAATCTTGATTTTGAAATAGTACCTAGAGACTTCATAGAAAATAGGTCCTTTAAAAGAGACAATTTTGAGATTATCATGTTTTCATGGCCATAGTATACCCTCATCCCATTCAATTCAAATTCCAGTAATATATATGTGCAACAAGACTGGGCCTACTAACTAGTGGGCCCAAATGTAAAAATGGGCCAGGCCCGTATATGAGTTACCTGAACAAGATGGGGTAACTCATTTTCTCCTTCCTTCACATTCATAATGGAAGGGTCAAGCTTTTGCTGTTGCCAATTGTATCCTGTTTGTGAAACAAAAATATCTTCAGTTTAGCTAAACGACAAAAAATTAAATTCTATTGCTTTCTGTTTGTGAAATAGGCACATAACATACCGAAAAGGCTACGGAAATTGAACCATTGGTAAGAGCAAGCAGCGGCTTGGATGTGAATGTCGAAAGTGCCCTCAGAATCTTCATTGGAAATGACTTGGAAGGCATTGGCCACGTGGAGGAACCAGAGTTGAGAAGGGGCTTGAACCGGAACGGTCCAGTCTCTAGTTGAAGAAGAAGAGTTTGGGAAGCGAGGGAGCAAGTAAATAGGCGATGAGTGTTTACTTGGATTCACTGTTAATGCTGATATCATTGGGGATACTCCACACACTGCCCCCATTGACCCTGCCATATCAATTCAGAGGGTAGCTATGTCATTTTACATAATACTGTTATGGCTTGTTTGGTATGAAAGATTTGGAAGAAAATTGAGGGGTTGGGGAAAATTTCAACGAGTTAATTTAAAAAAATGAAGTAATAAAGTTATAAAATTTTACTAAAGGGAAGATGTAATATAAAAAGAGTAAAAAATAATTAAAAATTATAAAATTGGAATTATTGAAGATCAATCCACTTAGGGGTCAATTTAAGTACTCCCTCCATTCCTATTTATAAAACACTGTTGACTTTTTTGGAGAATCCTAAAAAAATTTTAAGAAAGCTAATTACATTACGTAATCATATCATATATTATATTTCATTACATTATATATTAGTTTATAAGTCAAACAACCTAATTTGAATAAAAACGATAAATGTTCATAAGTCAAACAACATAATTTAAAAAAAACGATAAATTTTAATATCTTAAAGTAATGTAATTAATTTTCATAAAATTTTTCTAAAATTCTCTAAAAAAATCAATGTGTTCTTATAAATAGTAACGGAGATAGTATATTTGCTTATTCATTTATGTATCTTGAAATAGTAAGAAATGTTGGAAATGCTTACCCAGTACATCAAGTTTGATGCGATTGGCAAATATTATATAGTAAGAGTCCGTGAAGGCCCAATCATGGATCATCAAGTGGTCTGGAATCTTGAACTCTTGTTTATGTACTAACTTGAACTCCGAATCATATTCTACAACATCCAAATCACCATGCATTAACATAGTTAATTTCATTAATAAAAGTGTTGACATCATAATTTTAAAGGTGAACATTGTTGTCTACAAATACTAACATTTCAAATTCAATTTTTAAAATAGCAAAGATTGGTATGAAAAATGATCATTTGAGACTAATAGTATTATGATTAGATGAATACAAATATATTTTATTAAATTAAGAACTAATGAAAATTTATATGAAATTAGAGGTCACAAAATGGAATTTTGGAAAAATATTATTTTACCCATGTAAGTAACTGATGAATTTAATTAAATAAAATTGACATATTATAAATTTATAATTTCTATGCTTCCACTTACCACAAAATGTGAAATTACTACGTGGAAGAAGCATATCCTCTGCATTGCATGACACCGTAAGAAGCCTGTTCCTGCTGGCATCCACCTTATAATGCGACAAAAGCCTCCTCGGGGGCATCTTAAACACTCCTGTTAAATAGAATATACTCTCATTAATTAATATAATTACTAAGTTAAAACTCTAGTATTAAATTGATGATACGTCCCAGAAAATTATTGAATAAAATTAAATAACATATGGCGTGTAGTAGTAGTACAATAATGTGCTACGATAATATCTACATCAACGTTAATATACCAAGATCAGCTTGGATTTTATGATGTTTTATAGTAGAAGCATAATAGTGCTTTATTCTGCATCAGCACAATAGATCTAGATTATTTAAATCTGATGCCAATTATTCAAAGTTTATTCTTTTATTATATTTACTGATGAATATATTATTAAATTCATAAATCCCTTTTATTATTTATATTTATGAAATGAAAATATTCAAATTCAAAATGTGTATTATCTAAATCATATATATAAAAGTCTGATAAGTTAATTATACAGTATAATTATAATTGTAATAACAATCCTACTTTTTGTTTGCACTAGTAAGGAACAATTTGTTGTCTTTGTGTTTAAATTATCGATTTAATCAATATCATAATCGATAAAATATAAAAAAATCCATTACCATCTAGTCTAGAGTAATTAATAATTATGAACTACACTCCATGATTTTAAGGGGAAAAATAAAAAGGGCAAAGTTACAGTGGAGGACCTAGAGAAAACAATATTTATTGTTAAAGATCATAAAAATTGCAATTACTTAGAAGGATCAAATATCATAATATAAAGTATATATTATTAAAATACCCCTAACAAAATCTTTTACATTCTCTCTTATATTTTCTCCCATCTTCGATTTCCAAATCTAGTACAAAATTCTAAATTTCATTAATTAATTACACAAAAGTTTTCACAATTTTCATTTTTCACAGCTTACACAAATATTTACATAAAAAAATTAAACGTGATTCAATATTGTAAAATTATAATTATTTTTAAAATCAATAAAAATTTTAATTAAACATAAAATTATATGATTTTAATAAAACTCCAGGTGTTTTATTATTTAATATATATTTTAAACCAAGAAAGTTTATATCATTTACTTTTGTTTTATAAGAAATTTATATGGGTTAGAAAATTCGTTTATGTTAGTAACATTTTTAAAAATTTTAAATAATTTTTTACCTAAAAAATAAATAACTTTAGTTTTAATTTTTATAAAAAGAGCTTCATTGATATCAATATTGATAATATAAATAAGGCAAATTGTGTGTGTGCTTGTGAAAAATAAACCTTAAAAAATATGAGTTTAATTATTGTTAATTAAGTAATATATTGAAAAATAAAAAATACATGATCATGGTTTTATTTTAATTTTAGTTATTTTTTTAGTTATGAATACAAGAGATAATGGAGAAGGTTTAGTTAGGGGGCAATTTAGTCATTTAAATTTATATCATAATCTTTAGTCCTTCTAAGTAATTATGATTTTTATGGTTTTTAACAATAAATATTATTTTCTCTAGGTGCTTTATTTTAATTTTGCCATTAAAAAGATTAAACGTTTTTCAAAGTAAGAAATGATGTGATCTCTAGAAACAAATTACGTCATGTGCCATTATGAAGCACTTGGCCACCCCATATTTCTATATATATGTAGGATTTCAAATTCATACACATAAGGAATTAAAGGTGTAAATTGGCAAATAATGACAAAAGTGTCAACAGAGTTTTGTTTTCCAAAAGAAACAAAAACTAGGAGACGATGATAATGGTTTGTGGTACTATATTTTGCCCAATATAAAAGTTGGCTATTATTAAATAACCCATTTCTGAATAGAAAACATGCACTATGTATATTTTGGATTATACTCCTGTGCTAAATATTATATAAGAGTTTTCTATAATTAATTTGAAAAAAAAAGTAAGAAAGTTAGTTCAACTAATTATTTATAAAAAAGGTGTACGATGGTTTTTTAAAGTACCCATTTTCATTATTTGCACTGAAAACTACTCCCATGATTTTTTTTTCTCCTTACCGTATGAAGTATAAATTTTTTAACTAAACTTTGTTATTGCTTTAGAAATATCTTTATTTTTATATAGTATAAAAGATACAGATCAAGAATGGCAAAAGTAGTATATATCCTCTTGACTTTTGTACCTTTTCCATGATCTTTTTGAACATCATAACAGTGAAGTTTTGATTATTTTGACTTCCATCTTCTTTAATTTAGTTGACACATACGTTCAATCTAAAAATAAATAAATATTTGACGCAAACACTCAGACTCCCTCCCACTTAACCATCATGATTACTTCCATTAATGTATGTGTGTGTTGTACATATTAAAAAAAATTGTGCAATATAGAAGCTATATTTAACTAATATAAAATATATACAACCATATTAATTATTTAATTGTTATGTATAGCTATAGTACAGCTCCTTTCGCACTCTATGCAATATATTTTTAAAATTCTTTTCACATATTTCCATTATTGTTTCCTTTTGACTTTTTTATATATTTTAAAAACATTTAAATGATAGAAGTGTAATGTGCTTTTCAAACACTTGTAATTATTATCTATCTCATGCATCACATAGGAAAAAATTGTAGGTATTATGCATTAATTAAACTACAAGTGATTATCTTTGCAAATTAAGAGTCTAACACAAGTACTACGGTTTAAAACTTATGAATAATACAGTTATATGTCAATTATATATTATGCTATGCATATGAATATATAATTTTACTATTCATATTTATCATTACCTCGACCTTATGAGGTATAATTTATATTAAATATGAATAAATAATTTGAAAGTTGTTAAATTATAAGATATGGAGTTAATAAAATTGAAGTTTTTCTTTTATTCTAATGAAACATGTTAAAAGTGACTTATAAATAGGAAAAAAAAGAACTTATTTCAATGATCATCACTTGGTGAGTATTATGAGCTATTCATCATTACCTATCATGCAAATCTAATTTGGATGATTTAAATTATTTTGTTCATCTTTCAATTTTTCAAAGAAAATTAGTTTAACATGTATGAAATTTAAAATAAACATAATTTTTAACTGTCAAATTTTCACAAAATTATTTTTTAATTTAAAAATCAATCATTAAAAATCTTAAATCTTGATCGTTTAACTTTCATTTAAACCATTTAAATTTCATTATAGTGAATAACTCTTAGTACTTATTACAATGATGAGCACTGAAACTGGTTCCAATAAAAAAAAAGATTATGTAAACATGTTTATTTGATTTTACGTTGATTTAAAGCAAAATCACGTTTTTGCTAAAAGAATAAGAGAGTAAATAGAAGAAGATAACGTACCATACAAAATAGGCTTCAAGAGTCCGGCAGCGAGTTCCCATGCATTACCACCAAGGTTGCTCTTGGCCAGACACGAATCGTAGCCGTACATATCCATCATATCGAACCGTCCAACAGTATCCAACGTGCCAGATTCGATCTCATAGGGATCCCCACCTTCCCATAAACACAACAACTTGTCTCCCCACCTGAGAACGCTAGTATTAGCCACATTCTTCATTACCTTAGTATTCCCAACCTTCCTCCCACCTTTCAACACAGAAAAAGGACCCCTATGCGTAAACCGCCACGTGTCAGTTTTCGGGTCATGCTCCTCCACCTGAGCCTCCGTCTTCACGTACTTTGCCATGTATTTCACTTTCTTACTCACATTATCAATGCTGAACGCTCTCAGATATCCATGACCGTCTAGAGGGTGCACCGTTGAGCCGTGGTCATCGGAGAAAAGCCCCGGCCCAGTTAAATAATATGTGCCGGACGGGAAGTCGGCCGGTATCGCCCCGTCCACCACGCGTAAGGTTACCGGTTGGATTGTCTCTTGGCGTTGGGAGACGAATAGGAATTGGTAATCCCAAAAGGCTGCTATAGAATCATCAAGCTCTATCGTTCGTGGTACCGGCACCGGCATCGGCACCGGTATGGTAACTCGGGTATCTGGCGTGGAGATTGATATTGCTCTAGGCACGGTGGTGGCCGGAGATAATGGAGGTTGGTTAACCGGATGTGATTTTCTGGAGAGGCTTAGAGAAGAAGGAGGAGGAGGAGGAGGAGGAGGAAGAGGGACTGTGATGAATGTCTTGGCTTGCATTTTTGGAAGAGAGTGTGAAGCTTTTTTGTTTGCTTGTGTTCTGATGGCCTCATGAGGGTGCAACATGTCGTGTATAAATATATGAAGAAGGAATAGTTGAGATATGAGAATGCACTGCGTATAAACATTAATTACAGATTTGCCATTGATAGAGTTTATGATTTGCATTTTTATTTTTTGGGAGTCAATACCATGTTTGTTATATACAGTATTCTTTTGGTTTTGATGATTATATTTTCAATTAATAAGTCTTAGTAGAAGGTAAAATGGTTTAAAACTAAAATGAGGATAAATAATAAAGATTAAACATTCTAATAATCCCAATTACTTAATTTCTAATTGAAACTAAACTGACTTAACTTTAGATTAGTCTATAAAAATTAAATATATCAAAGAAATTGAAGGGTGGTGGGGCCATGACTCACATTTTTACTCTTCTAATTCAAAATATAAGATTTAGTAGAGGAATTTATTTTGACGCTAAATGTAATATATCAAATCACTTTATTTTTCAAATTTAGAATTTGTAGTGAAAGTATCCTATTATTAATATTAATTGCACTCATTGAGAGGTTTGCAATAATGCAAATGATTAAAAAGATATTTTAGGAAAACTAAAATACACGTCTTATAAATAATTGACACAGTCAATTTTTTTATTTTTAAAAATTAGTTATCTGGCTCTTACATTTAATATCAAAAGTAAAATTTGTCAATGTTTTTTTTTTTGGCATCAAAAAAATTTGTCAATGTTAATCATACATGTAAGACACATTTTTAACTCCTGAAATTCATATAGACTTTAATTTTTATCACATTTATTTTATAATTTCAGCCCCTCATAATTTATTTTTACTTCTAATTGTAGGTAATACGAAATGTTAGATAATTTTGTTAAAAAGGAAATGTTAAAGTGGGGTATAGCAGCATTTAAAAAACATGTGGGGGACATGAAAATATGTAGTTGCACTTTTAGTGGCAGGCACAAAGTGTTTCAATTTCCATAGCTTGTGCTTTTGTACTTCTATATTTTGGTAAAATCATAAATTATTTAATTCGAACCAATTTTTCGTGGCCAAATATGAATTTTAAATCCTTTTTCATTTTTCATAATTTCTAGTACACTACTCATAGTTTGAGGAGAGCAAGTCATCATAATATGGCGCCACAATGAGAGGTTGGTAATTATAATGAGTGAGAACAAAAATATGCAAGTTGCATTATAATAGCTCAATCATTTATTATATTATATCACCGCTTTTTTATTTTTTTTAAATTTTTTGCGATTATATTAAATTTTACAGTAATTTTTATGGAGAGGTCACTATCATAATTTATAGTGTAATATTGTTTCAAGAGCCATCCTACAAATTAAACATTATTCCAATTCATTTAGATGTTAAATATTTTTTTGGGTAATAATTCATATTTTAAATATTTTATAGCTACATAACTTTATGAATTTATTCCCAATATATACATAAATGACACACACACACACACACACACACACGGTTATTGCAATCTTTGTCCATTAGGAGCATATTTTAGGTCTGTGGTTTAATTATTCTTTTGTATGTAGTATATTGCTTAATAGAATGTATTTGAATCTATGATTAAATGTGCTGAAAATTTTGAGCTATTTCGATAAACTTTTAGCCTATTTAACTTATGAGTCAAAATCTACTACTAAACTGAGATGGAGATGCTTATATGGTCAGCTGATTGGTTTATTACCGTTAGGGCTTATTTAAAAATTTTATTAACCTTAATTTACAATTGATCTCACTTCTCTCATAAGCGGCTTTAATGCTTATTTAAAATTTTTCATTTTTATGCTTGCTAATTTAGATTATTTTTTATCCATTAAATATGTTTAAGTAATTATTTTAATATTTTCAAATTTTTATCAATAAAAAATTAAATATTCTTATTTTTTTTATAATTATAATTTTCTCTTAAATTATCACAATATATACATAGTATGTATATGCATGCATGTATTATGATTTATGTCCTTTTCAATATTCTCTTTCACATATCATTCATAGTAATCTCATTAGGGAAATATTATAGAGCCAAGTACAAACTCCTTTCTGATCCAGAAAAAACGTGAGAAAAAGGATGAGTGAGCGAGAGAGGGAACGAAGCCGTGAACGTGTACCGCCGGCACCGATGGCGGAGGAGAGGGATGCTATGGATCGGAGTAGGAAAAAGGTTCGTCAAGATGAGGGTAGAACGATTACTGGACGTCCATTGATTCCTCGTGTGGAAGAGTGGATGAATGATGATGGGAAGTCTGCTGACCTAGAGAGTCCGAGGAAGTCATATCGTGATGCCTGTTCTAAGGGTGCAGTAAGGGTGAATGTTGAAGA
>JBAGKO010000017.1:2526490-2536783 GCA_037177275.1 Acacia concinna
TGGGTCACAAGAGAGGGGGGGGAATCAAAGTGACCAAAGGTCAATTTAATTATTGTAGCTGGCAAAAAAAAAAACAAGGTTAAATATTGTAAGGATATAACATAACCGCATGTAAAAAATCTCATTACTCCTAACATAAGTATATTATCAATACACAATTTATATAAACTTGTAAAACATAGCTTGCTTTACAAATTGACAGAATGGACATGTGTAAAAGGTGTTTGAGCCTTTGATTGTTTAAATACGTGAACTTAAGTTTGAATCTAATTGAATGCCAAAATAAATTTGGGAGACGTGTATGTGAAAAATACGTAGTTAGAAGAGATAATAGTTATTGGTGTGATCTTTATGACAAAGGACTAATTCCTTTATTAATCAGTCCTTAATTTTGTTTTTGCCTTCATTAATTAGTCCTGAATAAATAGCATAGGGTTTATTAATTAACTTGAAAAATCAAATGGTCGATAGTCGTGGAATGCCCTTATGCCTTGCTAGTTGTTTTCTTTGGTTGAAAGTCTGATGAATGTGAGGGAGGCAAAATAGTGATGAAATTTCTCGATTTGTGCGTGTTATTCTTGTACAAGGCCATGCTAATCTTCTCTGTATCGTTCCAATTTTATCGGATGTCCCGAAGGACAAAATAGTGATGAAATTGAAATCAATACCTGAAAATATAATTCTGAGTAAAAATTGTGACTATTATATTCTTTGCTCTTTCTCTATGCAAGTAATATCAACTCAAATAAATAATTTAAAAGGAATGGAGATTTCGTCTTGTCTTTAAATTGTGAGTGAGCCCGACCCCCTTTTAAAAATTCCACTATAAAAAAAAATTTAAGAGGAAAAACTCATACATCTAACATACTTTTGGTAAAATCAAATTATAATAATTTATATTAATATTGATATTTAAATAATTTTAAAATATTTAAATATTAGATTATAAATTATTAATTATAGCTTCCATGCCAGAGAGAGCCGAATTACCACAAGCCGGTCTAGCTGCCTGAGACCTGGCGCCATTATTTTGCGCAACCTTACGAACCATAAATATCTTTCCAATACTAAAAACGAATCAATACACGCCACGTAGGAATAACTACAAGCTGGTCAAACCATTTAAATCTCCCAATAGGACGAAACTAACGTAAGAACTTAGACGCCACCACAGTGGATTATAAACTTGCCATATTTTACCGGTTCAAAATTTATACATATTTCGTCGACCAATAATTCAAATTACGCTAAGCTTTTGTAGATCTGCCTACAGTTGCAGAGACTCCGATCGATTACATACGATACATTGCTTCTTTATCCGAAGCTTGAAGAAGCTCTCATCAATGCCGTTGCCATCACTTGACGGAGACTTCAATCTTACGGTAAAATCCCCGTAAACCCTACTCCCTTGCTTCTTTCCCTCTTTCCCTCCCCCATTTCTATCTAACTCTTCCTTCTTCTACTTTTTCTTCGCAGCATTCTTCTCATTCTCTGCCTTCTTCCACAATGGGGTTAGTTACATTTTCCCATTTCATCGTTTTCTGGGTTTCTGCAGTTCATATTGTTCGTGGTTTTGCGTTGTACATTTGCGTTTGTGCCCTTCTGATCCACCGGGTTTTGGGTTTTGCTCTAACACTCTCGGCATTTTGTTTTTTGTTTTCTAATTATGGTTATACGGTGAGGTTTCTGATTTTATTTTATTTTATTTGTTGATCAATCTGTCTTTCTCTCTAGGGAGTATACTTTTGCGGATGCGGGGAATTTGGAGCATTGTGCCAAGTACTTGAACCAATCTCTTGTTACGTTTGGATTTCCGGCTTCTCTGGATCTTTTTGCAAATGATCCTGTGAGAATTGATCTTTGATTTGGCTTCTTTTTATTTGGTTAAATGGAAGAAAAAGATATATTGTTTTTAATATCTGTCTGTGTGTGTTTGTTTTGGTAGGTTTCAATAGCACGGACTTGCAATTGCTTATACTTCTTGCTTCAGCAGCGACAGCGTGACGTTGAATTTAGAGATTCTGCTAATGAACAAAGACAGCGGTATATATACTATTGACTCAATCGTCTGAATTATTTAAGTTCTTAACTTGAGTATCTGATCCCTGAAGCCTTAGATTAGATACAACTTTCCTGTATTATTGTATGGATTGAAAAAAAAAAAAAAACCATTTTAGTTGCTTTTGCAGCCTTCCCGGGCTCTTTTTAATTTGAAAGTTATTAAGGGTCTTTTATCTGTAAAATTTATTTGTAGGTGTTTGTTTGCCTTAGATCATTCAACATGTACTGTTTTTCAATGATCTGTTGATGTATATGGGTCAAGAAAGTGTTGAATAGCCACAATGAGGCAATGATAATTTGAACTAGCCAGAAACTAGCATGGGAAGTTCAGAACATCACTTAAGTGTCATTATTCATAAATATCTGATCAGGCATTTTCCCTCATATATTGTTTGATGTCATAGACTATTATCCGATATATCAAGATTGGAGGCCAAAGTTGAGAGACTTGATGGACAGCTGCAAGCCAAAGACAGGGAGATAGCAACAATTACTAGAACGGTTAGATAGATGATAATTATGTTGCAGTGAATATAAAACGTACCATGATAGTTAAATTATACTTTTTTTAATACCTGTGTAAATTCTTCCTTTTCAGGAAGCTAAGAACACAGCAGCTCTCAAGGCTCAAATTGAGAAGCTACAACAAGAACGAGATGAATTTCAGAAAATGGTTCTTGGTAATCAGGTTAGAAACTGGATCTGCATTGTTTCTTGCTCCATGTTTCTGGGCAACTTCCCTTTGAAAATGGAAAAATTTTGACACTTGATATAATTATATCGATTATTCCAAAGCAAGTAAGAACTCAACAAATGCATGAGATGAAGAAGAAGGAAAAGGAATACATGAAATTACAAGAGAGGTTAAACCAAGTATTGATGGAGAAGAAGAAGGAATCTAGGTCCGGCATGGAAATAATGAATTTGCTTCAGGTATCAACTGTTCAAACAAAGTTATGTTGCCGGTTAGCTTTTCGTTTTCACATTATTTGTTATTCATGATGTGTGCATTTTGTAAATAGAAAGAAGGGAGGCAACGTGGAACATGGAATGGAAAGAAGGCAGACAATGATTTTTATAAAAAAATTGTAATGTGCTTTGACCCTATCCTTACAACTTTTGATATTTTTGGCCACTTATGATCTCTAAAATTTTGTTCAAATTATTCAAAGGTGGATGCTTATGAAGCGAAAAATCAAGGACTAGTGGCTGAGAATGCTGATTTAAGAGCTTTGTTGAGATCAATGCAGGTTGGCCATTGTTCACTGATTAATATTTTCAGTTGCTCCAATATCTTTAAAACACATAAATTGTGAAACTTATGTTCCTGCTACCCATGTTCTGTTGAATATCCTTTTTTCTTGCTTCAATATGGTAATTGAGACCTCTCTGTTTATCTCCTCTTTGCTGTGAATATCTGTGAGCCCGTGAGGGAATTTTACTTTCGCGTCTTGCTCATCAAGAGTAACATGAAGTTGCCCCTTTAAAATGTGAATACTTATCACTTTTGCTTGCATGATGGCTGACTTTTAATGCGCAACCTAGTGCTAAACTGATGAATGATAGTAGCAACTTTTGATATGATGGACTAGAAGTTGGGACAATGATCTTGCTGCGACTGTTCATTAGTTCATTGTGTAAAGGACGGATAAGGGAAAGGCCCTGAAAATTTATTCAAGTTATTATGCATTTGAACTTGAGCATTCTGTTTCTGAGTTTTTTTCTTGATATTTTAGTAGCTCCCGTTCTGTATGTAGCTTTGTGCCTATAATTCTGGGATTTACAATTGCTTTGCTTACAGGAGGACATGCGTGAATTCTTGAATGCTCCTAATGGGCCATCAAAGCAATCGCTCACTGCCAATGAAAGAGGTGAAACTGATCCTTCGCGATCTCCATTGGTTGGGAGAACGGTATGGTGGCCTTTTAATTTTAAATACCTCCTTCCCAATGGAAACCATTATATGAAATAAATGCGTGCCATCTGCAGGATGTATTCGACCTGCCTTTTCACATGGCCAGAGATCAAATAGAAGAAAGTCTTCGTAACAAGATGTCTTCCATAAAGGTATCTGTTTAATATCTCTATTTATCTCAGTATTTTTATATATGATTGGGTTGCTAATGCCTTGAAATATGAAGGAGCGAATGGTTCAATTGCAAGATGCTCAGAAAGGATCAGAAGTTTCCTCAGAAGCAACTGAGAGGGAACTTGAGCTTGAAGCTCAGCTTGTTGAAGCAAGGAGCATCATACAGGAGCAGGTAATCCTGTCCCCTGAAAAATTAGAGCTATCTGTCTGGCAATTTAGTCTTACAGGTCTCAGTTTATTTGACGATGCACATTTATTTAAAAGCTAATTTGATAATGGGTTATGCTTCAGGCTTCCATAATGTCTAAGCATCTTGCGAAGTCTGAGAGGCCAAGGTACTTATGGCATCCTTTAGATTTGTCAAGTACTACTTATAATCATGTATATGTGCATTAAATTGGATTGCTTCTGTACTTTTTCAGGCAATCTGTCCTCTCATCTCCTGAGGTATGTATTTATGCAAACGTATGCCTTTTCCCTTTCGGGTGAGAAAATCAACTTTTTTTTACCAAATTTAGAAAGCAACCTAGAGTTACCATTATCAATATTGTAAACTATTTTTCTATTGCATGGGTAATTGGTGGTTGAGAATTAGATTTGGAGATGATTAGTATTTAGTAGGAGGATACTTATTTTAACTAGCGAAGTTTCTTGGTGCCACAAACAAAGTGTCATCTGGTTTTTTACTTTTCGTATTGTAACTTTTCATTTGTTGATAGCGCACTAGTTCATGGAACAGAATTGGCATGGCTGGATCAGCATTTGATGTGGATCTCCATTGCCGTTCTTGCATCTAATTTAATACTTTTGTGGTAATATTTGGGTAAAGTCTTTAGGCAACTGTTTACCTGATTCTTCAACGTAAAATCGCGCAAAGTAATTTTTTTCTTTAAAATATAAATTACTAATATTGTACGTAGTTGTAAAAAGGGTCACCTGTCATGTTTTTGTCAGGATAAACCTGATAGCAAAAACATACAATTTACCTGGATTCATCCAAAAAGAAAACAAAAACAATAACTTCCGTTCCTGTTTAGATTCTGCCCACTTGAAATGTTGAATAAAAGGTGCTTCATAGTTCTGACTCCTAGGGTTAAAAATTGCTATTCCTACCGCACCTCATTTGCATCTCAGTTTGTCCTCGCTTCCCAATAATTCACATTACTGATTATTGCGTTTGGATATTGTTGCTTGTTGGTTTGCAGGCAGTGTGTAACTAGGAAAGCTTTGGCCCACTAGTTTAGTTATTGACACGATTAGTCAAGTCAACGCTGTCAGAATGTGCAACTAACCAATCTTGCCCATGAGTGTGTTTATACTTTATAAGCCCACCTGAGGCTGAGGTGTAAGGTGTAATATGGTTGTAGTTAGTATGTTGTAATTAAGTAGTGTTATTTTCATATTTGCAACTGCTCAGAGAAGAAAAAAATACTTATGTATCACAGGTAGTACAATCAAATTCAATAGCATTTCATATTGGGGGCTTAAATGTTTCATATGGTTACTGACTTACTGCAGGAGCAGGTTCTGGTAAAATTCACAACGCATTTGCAAAGTGGGATGAGTGAATTAGAGTTATTTGGAGTTTGGATGCTCTGTTCTTATTATAATTTTCAATAAACAGACACAAATATACGTAGTTCAAACTTTTCTAAGTTATCTTATTCATAATTGATGAGCTAAAAAATTGATTAAAATAAAAAACGAATTGTGAGACGTGCAATGAGACAGGAAGTCTCTATTTTGCAGATTTCATGCAATGAGACATCTCCCTACAATTCCATGGTTGTCAAAAAGTCCGTTGGGTATCATATTTTATACTATATTTGGTTTTACATATAAGACTTGATTGGCTTTTTTAGACAATTTTAAAAAATCTAATTATTTTACTTTAAAACAATTAAATTTATCCTTTTTTTTAAAAAAATATTTTATCTAACTTATAGATTGATTTATAATATAATGATACATTATATATGGTATGATTAAATAATTTATTTACTTTATTTACTCTTTAAAAAAATTAATTGGACCTTATGTTTAGTACCGAGGGAGTCTTTGGTAATATTCGCCTCGTCACATATTCTTAAACTGAAGAAATAAATTAAAGGTCAATTTAGAAACCCATTACATGAATTATTCCAGAAGCACAATTTTATTTAATTTAAAAAAGGTTTTCTTTATTTTTATTTTAAGTACAAAGGGTAGGTCTACCAAAAATGAAGTACAATTTCCCTTGAGTAATGCATGCAAATGGTAAACCCCTTCTAGATTTGAAATTAAAAATATCCTACTAATGTGTGTTGGATCTAGTGGAACGAGTTATTTCAAGTTTGAATATGTATGAATGTAGAAAACAACTTGTGAAAGCTTGAAATATGTGACTTTGACAATATGAAAAGTACTATGAATGTTTGGATGCCTTATAATAAAACTATCAACATTTTATTATTGGGTTTGTTTGACAGGAGGGAAATGGAAGGAAAGGAAGGGAAGCAAAAATTTTATGTGTAGGATTTACAAAATTTAAAGAAGCTGGGATATAACATTTTAATAAAGATAAGATGTATAATAAAAGAGGAAGAAAAATTAATTAAAATTTTTTAACCCCACTTTTTTAATTCATTAAAAACCAAGTTATAAAAATTCCCCTTCCCTCCCCTCCCCTCCTATCCAAATCCCTTATACCATATAGCCTTAAAGGTAATTACAAAATCTAAAAAATAGTGGTAAATGGATGTATTCAAAGCACTCAAATGTCAATAATTTCTTTAAAAAATATAATAAGATGTTCTTTACTCTAATACTCAATTAGAATTTATAGCAAGTTCAAGGGAAAAAGACATACATATCACTTAAGCTTCAAAATCCCAAATTGCCTACATGAATATAATGATTAACTAAACTTATATTACAATCAACTTATGTTTATAAGTAATCAATGATACGCGATTTTAAAATTTAAATGGTATTTTTTTATCTCTTGAAATAAATTTGTATCATGTACATTTCATCCAAAGCTGCCATAAAAAAGAAAGCTGTGAGATGTATCATAACATAACATCTATCATTAATCTCGCCTTGCAAATGAAACCTAAATTTTTCTGATATGCATAGAAAAACAACTCAAAGGCTTTCCATATATTCCTCTAATAGGACTCAGTGATCGACTTGAACAAGAAGAAGAAAACACAGAAAAACTCGAATCAAACGGCAAAGACGACGACATAGCCATAGATTCAGGATCAGACAAACACTGATCAACTGCTGCAAATCCATCAACACTATCAAATTCTCGCGAGCCATGTCTGACTAATTTCTTTCTTAAACGAGTCTGCTTCCTGCTGAGTATGGTGGCTAGATTACTAGTAGTGTTTCGCTTCCAAAATCGAAGCCTCGTTGACCAGTTCGAAGAAGAAGGCTTGGAGAAGAAGTGTGGCTGATCAGACATGGAAGACCTACCAAGGTTGGAGTTGAGAATCGCAGGTGGTGGCGTCAATGGAGGAATATGTTGATGTTGATGATGTTCTTGTTGAGGATGTTTTGGGATTCCAGGTTTCATTTCCCAGTCGAATGGAATTCCTTCGTTAGATCGAAAGTAAGAGAATCCAGCAGAATCATTCCTTGAGAGAATATTAATAGTGTTATTTTGATTCTCATCAAGCTCCATATGAATTGTCACAGGCTTTTATTTTAGAGCTTCTTCTCTGTGGTGTGTTATATATATAGAAATTACTCATGCATGTATATATTGGAATCCTCGGGCCATGTAGGGAGTAATTGGAGACAAATTAAAACGTTAGGCACTTACTTTTGACTTGCCTCAGTTTTATAATGATATAATATCGTTGTTGGCCAGAAAAATGTTGATATAACTGGTGGGGGTACGTAGGGATTAGGGGCTATATATGCTCCTTTGATTTAAATTTAATAAATAATTGAAAATTATGCATGGAGTAGATTTTGTTGAGAGAAGTTTATCCTTTATTTATGTTTAGGAGAATGTCATTTTAAGTCTCTAACTAAAAGAAAAAATATATTGATGGGTTCAATGGTACTTCTTCACTTATCAATGATGATTTTTCTCATATTATTTTCTAAAGTTGGGGTCTTAATGATATTTCCCTTTATCTTTTATATTACCAGTCCTAAATATAAGATTCAGTTGACTTTTTAGAAAACTCAGAAAAAGTTAATTAAATTATTTTAAAACATTTAAATTTGTTATTTTGCTTCAAATTATTTTGTTTAACTTATAAACATATATATAATATAATATACTATATATGATGTATTTAAGTAACTTATTTATCTTTTTCAATTTATCTAAAAAAAGTCAACTGGGTCTTATATTTAGAATTAGGGGGAGTATATTATAAAAAATTTAATCTTTATTTTTAGTAAAAGATGCGTAAAGTCTCAAAATTAAAAAAAAAGGCTTAAATCATCTATGTTTTACTCTTAGCACAACCCTTCTAATGAAGATACCCCTTCCTATCTTCAATATAAGATCCAATTGATTTTTTAGAGAGATTAAGTAAAATAAATAAGTTATTATTCATATCATATGCAGTATATCATTATATTATATATAATTTTATAAGTTAGATAAAATAATTTGAAGAAAAAAAGATAAATTTAAATGCTTTAAAATAATGTAATTAGCTTTTTTAAGATTCTTCAAAAAGATTAATTGGGTCTTATATTTAAGACCGGAGATAGTAATATTTAAGAAACTATCAAACTACAACTCTATGTTTCAATATAGAGAAAAAGTGAAGAGAAAATATAATTAGGAAAAAAAATATTAAGAAGAAAAACTTCCAAAGCTAATAAAAAATTACTAGTTTGAAAGTTTTGCCTCATAACAAAGATTAGCGTGTATGTGTTATATATGCTATATTATTACATGTTGCACAGCATGATTCTGTTATTAAAAAAACTTAAGGAGATAAATAAAAATTAAATGTATATTAATAGTTAGTGAAACTCTTGAAAATTTCTTTTATTAGTTGAAAAAAGACCCTTTTTGTTATTTAGAAGCAAACAGATTATGAAGCATGTTGAAGGATCCTTAATTGGTTGCTTCTAATAAGGTCACGTTGAAGAATGAAAAAGAAACACAAAACTTGCAGGCCGGTTGAAGGATCCTTAATTGGTTGCTTCTAAGAAGGTTACGTTGAAGAATGAAAAAGAAACACAAAACTTGTAGGCCGGTTCTTAGAGTTTAGACCGCGGCGTAGCTGTGTCTTTGCTTCTTCCATATCTTGCTTCGTATCGTCGTTTATGTGAAGAACTTTGGGTATACATATAGGTAACTCGAAATTCTTTAAACGTGCCTTAAAAAAATGAAATATGACAATGTTCAAGTTAAGCTTTATCTCACCCCACTTTAGAGTAGTTTAGACTCTATATAGTTAAGTCTTTTATTTTTTGTTCAATTAAAGAGGATTTGAATCTATTATGAGGATCCAAATATAGTAGCTTACTATTCTTTTATTTTTGTTTGGTTAAGCGTATCATGTCTCTGCTTTTGATTTGTCTATAGATTTAGGTTATGTTTGGATGGAGATAAAATGGGGAGAAAAGTGGATAAAAATAAGGGGAAAATAAGTATTAGGTTTAAAAACTTTCATAAATAATAAAAAAATTTACTCTAATTTTTTTCTTCTAATTTTTTCTTCATCCAAATATAGGGTTAGATAAGGTCTTTCATGTGTTTCCCAAGCAGCCAAATGACATTAACAACATCACATGACAAGGAATTCTAGTTTTACTTCAGGATGGTACTTTGCAATCAATTCATATTATTACCCCTATTTTTGTTTGTCATCCATTTTTTTATTTTTTATGTTTGTAATATTTTATTTGAATCTTTGGTAGACATCTATATTTTTTAAGTAATATTATTTTGTTTTATTTTAAAAAAATAGTAATATAGAAACTCTTTCAACGAAAATTTGGATAGATTTCATTTTAATTTTAACTTTTGCCTAAATTAAAAATAAAAACTTGAATTTTAAACTAAAATTTGGACTAGATTTCATTTTACTTAAACTTCTAAAATGTGCAAAAATCACTCAACTTATGTTTGGATTATTGGGGATTTGAATTTGGATTCAAACCAATCCATGGTTTGGATG
>JBAGKO010000017.1:2561178-2579731 GCA_037177275.1 Acacia concinna
TTGCTTATAGCATGACATGCATTGCTTTACATGATTTCTGGTTATGATTCTGCTACTGAGGTTTCTTAAGAAACCTTACCCTCTCCACAATGCAGGTGAAAGTTCAAAAAGAGGCAGGATAAGGGAACGAGCTTCTATAGAATTCTATTTCCTATTTCTTTGCATGTATCTATGTACAATATGAGCAGTGTATCTCATTGATTTTTATTTTATACCTCTGTTAATGAGAAAATTTGTTTCGCTACTATGCTTGTGTCAAAAATTTCAATTTCTCTGTTTTGACATACGGACACGTCAGTGGTTCTAAAGGCCACTGTAAGGTAAGGTAAGGGTCCCAAAAAGTGGGATGTTGCAAAGATCAAGAGGTAATCACCTAAACCATGAACCTCTTCTGGATTCTAGTTGTTTGTGGTGCTTGATGATTGTTTTCTGGAGATAGTTCTGTTGTGTGGTGTGTTTATCTTATCAAACCTAGTCTAAATATTATCAAATTTTACAGACTTAAAGTAGACATTCAGATATTTACTTTGATGGTAGAACATAATTGTTGGACTAGTGGACCAAAACATATGATTTTTCAAACTTTGGCCCTATTTCTGGAACCAGACTTAGAACGGTTAGGGTTTGGTAAATTTCTAGGAAACATGCAACTTCTTTGTCCAAAAAAACACATTTTTAGTTGAAAGCAAACTTAAATAGGTCTACCATATGTTGGAATAAGTCAAATTGGATTTTCCAAGAATGAAGTATGATTTTTGAAAATTTGGTGTTGAATCTGGAAGTTGTTCCATAGGATATGATTGTGATATGCTTTTCTCTAACCAAATAAATTCCAATACCCACAAAATTTTCTAGAAATAAATTAGACCTAATGAGATCTAATAGGATGGGTATTTTGTGATAATTGGATGGGTACATTGGGAGATACATATTTTTAAATTTTGGTAATGATTCTGAATGATGTCTTGTAACAGTAGTAGATAAAAACAAAATATGTGATTGTGTGAATGATAACTGTAGGAGTAAACATTTTTCCTATAAAATAAACTTAACAAGGGTCTTATAGGGATTTAAACCATACAAATTGGATGTTTATAGAATTAGTGATGATTTTTCAAATTTGAATGGAAAATCCTATTAACGCTTTAGCCAGGCGAATTTAATGGGCATATTAGCTACTTAATTGGGCCTAAGTACTAACCAAAATGACAACCAACTTGAGTAGGTGGATTATACAAGTATTGGATAAAATGATAACCTATTGTCTGTAAATTTTAAATTATAGGACCTACTAACTGTCCAGAGCTTAAGACTTGCTTGAGTACAGACAAACGATAGGACATTGCTCAAGTGAAGTAGCTAGGTAGTAACCTTGTCTTTCATATGTTATAAGATACACTACATGTCTTTGTATTCATCATGAAGTGTCTGACACATTTTGATTATGCGGGGTGGTCGCTCGAGGCCTATTGCACGGGTGGATGCTCAGGCCAATATAATGTTCTGTGATACACGAGTGGATGCATGTGGCCTATTGCACCGGTATCACTTGGGGCCTTGTGATACACTACGGTAATATGTGAACTACATGTTATACACTGAATGCTGTTGTGATAATTTTATTGTATAATAACTGTGTGGCATGTTTTGTAATGTTGTATCTATATGATTGGCTATCTGTTACTACTGAGATTCTTTTGAATCTCACTCTTTTTCATAAATAAATTTATAGTATAGGAAGGTAGCTCAAAGGCAAGAAGGTAAATGCGAACAGCTAGAGGCTAGAGTAACAAGATTTTAATATTTTGTTTGTCTGTTTTAGAATATTTTGGATATGTATATGGTGTGAATGGCTTGTAACCATGATTATGGTAAACTAGGGGAAACTATAATGTAAGGTAATAGCACCGTAATTGGACTAGTAAAGCCGATAGAATAGTAAATGAGAGGTTATAAGATTAATCTGATAATTTAGATTGATAATGCTTCCAATCGATAATAAATTAACCATGGTACAACACATGGGAGTTAAGTAAAGAATCAATAACACATGTCTGATAAGATTGGAACGAAAAAGAGAAGAGCCGATGAGACTTAATGAGATAGTGAATATTTATGAAATTCTTTGAGAAAATTTTATTACTTTAAACAAAAAAGGAAAATCCTTTCAAATTCCAAGTTCAATTCCTGAGATAGTTTTGGAATTTATAAAAAATTTTCAAAGTTTCTTTAATAAAGGACTCGTAAATAATTCACTACTCTTTTGCACTCATATGAAGCTATTGGATATAAGGCGTTACAAATGTTCTCTTTAAGAGAACCTAACCAACGATTATGTATAACACAGTTCAGTATACAATGTCATGTACTTATATGAATCCAATCCTGAAAGTAATTGCATTATTATGTTTATGATCAAGACACTGTATTTATAACTCCCATCACACAAATACTAGTAACTCGTCACTTTCTATGAAGAAATTTGTATAAGTACCATCTTTGGATTAAAAAAAAGACTTTTAGAGGTTTCTATTTCTAAAAGCTCTCACTTAATTAGAAACATAGTTCATTACGTAAAAGGAATACTATGTCAATATATAATGGATACCAATAACAATACAAATCATAAGGGAGATCAAGTTTACAAGTGGATTAATTAAATGCCAAAACTACAATAGTCAACAATAGCTTTTCTAAGATTCTTAAAAAATTTGTGTTTTTTCAACATGTATTTTTTTGTTCTTTTCATGGCATCAATCCGATGTTCATTTAATTTGGAAGTACGGAAAGTGCCTCTTGTTATCATTGCTTTGCGATATTTGACGATCACTTTAACGTAAAACTTTGCACTCTTTTTATTAGTTAAGTATTCATCATAATTTCTAATGATTGAGTATATTATCTTGGTATTGTTGATTCTAACTGTTTTATCTACATCACGTTGTGTAATATCCTCAGCCACAACATTAGATAATGGTTGGTTGACCTCCTCATCTTAAGTGTGAGGTCTTTCAAGACAATGGAGTATAGATATTGGTCCGATATCTATATAGACCACTTGGGGTTCCAAATCTTCTGGGTTTTGATTCAGATCTTCTTGAGGATCCTCTTCAAAAAAATTCTTCCTCTTTAAGATCTTCTTCAAAGTCCTCTTCAGGATCTTAATCATTCATATACTCTATGTTCAAAGATTTATTTTCAAGTGTTTTAGTGTTGTACAAAGCCTCTTGCTTCATTTTCATCTAAGTAAGAAATTAATGTAAGCTCTTAGGAATTTTAAATGTATTAAAACACTTAAATAAGAATTGAAAAACTTAATATTAAATCCAAAATTGCCTCAAAAATAGGCAAGTAATATATCAAATTGAAGATTTTGAATTTAGAAATTTTTAAAGACAAACTGTGTCTTATTTAGAGGTTCCACATGCCTACACCTCCCCCAAAAGATTAAATTAAAAAAATAAAAAGAATGCAAGAAACCCACTCTCAGTGTAGGCACGTGTACAGGAGTCGTCCAATGTCCACAATCGCATCTTGTTTTCCTCCAATACTCGCTACCTTTCCCCATTGGCCACGTGGCTTTATTTGCCTCATTTTTTAAAAAAATAAATGGTATATGGATCGGGTTGGATTATCCAACCCCATCTGCGTTTTATTTATTTCATATTATTTTTTTATTTAAAAGTAAACATGTTTTAGATTGGGTAGGCCTAGTCCGACCCGATCCACCTCTTTTTTTTTGGGGGGTTGGGTTATGTTTTTTTTTAAGGTTTCACCCAAAACGACGCCCTTTTTTTTTAACTTTGTCTTCTTCCTTCAGTAGGGTCAACTTGACCCGGATGGCTAGATGGGTCGAGTCCGTCAGACCCGACTCCTCTCCTCCATAACTTTGTCATCTCATGTTTGATTTTCTCATTCTTAGAGTTCTTTTTTTATTTTTTTTGAGTTCTACGTGATGGGACTAATTTCAAGACCTAATTTTAACGTTTTAGGTGACCCAATTTGTCCTTTTTTTATTTCATTTTGTTGTGCGAAAGTTATATTTTATCATAACATTTTTTTCCAGACTATTATGATGTATTATGAATGTCTTTAAAGCGTGTTGGTACTTAGATAACATAAGGTAACAAAAATCAACTGAACCAACAGTTTTTGGAAGAAAGAATATCAAAGATATTCAACCGAAAACAAAATTTTGCATAACCAAAAGTCAACTAAAGTAAGCATTATTCATATAGAGAGTTCATTTGCTTATTGGATTAAGATTAATTTTTCATCTAGAATAGATTTGAACATATGTGGAAGCCAAATAAAAAATGTAAGATCATATCATTATCACGGCAACACAATTCCATGTTCATATGAAAAAAATTACACTCTTGCCTGATATCAATGTGAGTTTTTGAGCGTACTTGGAGTGAAATCTAGATCCTCAATAGATCCACACGAACCAGATCATAGTGATGGACTCCGCTTATAACACACAACAAAATACACCAAAAGAAGAGAGCTTTTGAGAGAGGTTTCTTTTATGTATGTTAGAGAACTGGTGAGGTTTTACGCATAAGACAATATTTATTATATTATCTATTTGAAAACACACGTTATGTGGGAAAATACTTGTTCCTTCCAACATTGCATAAAAACTGTTCCTACCAGGGTATTTATTTAAAATAAATGGAAAAGTATTTTCATTAAATATTATTTTGTATATTACAATTTTGGCCCCAAGGCTAATAGTATTGGGCCTAATCCACTAAGGGTGGGTCAAGTCCATATTTTAATAGAATCACTAAACATGAAAACCTCTTTTAATGGATATTTAAATTTTTATTCACTACATTGTGAAGAATTGAATCCTTCCACTAAACTTCATTGGCTCTTCAACCCTATGTTAATTTAATTGCACTTGATGGCCCTTAGTACTATGGAAGAGTTTTTTTTTTTTTTTTTTCAGAAGTGAAACTAAAAGTGGATCTAAAAATGGATGTGGGCTCTACCCCAAAGAAATACCGCCAGCCCAAAAAAAAAATTAGATAAGACATTTTTAAAGCCATCAAATTTTTTTTTTAAAAAGGACAAATATGAGATTGTTGAAGCAATGAATATAGATTCAGATTGCAATGGGTGTTGGGGATGGTGACAGGGAAGGAGAAGAGGACGATTGTGAACCCTCTTAATTGTTGGAGACATAAACATGTGATATAAGTTTTGTTTTAGTGTGAGTGTGATTTACGGTGTACGAAGTAATAATGTAAAATAAGTTTTATTTTGGTGTGCGTCAACATACTTAGCTTTTCAAATGTTAACTCAAACAAACCTAAATACTTGTCAATCAGAGCATGCAAGTTTAGTTGGAGGATGAGATCGATTTGAGAACTCATATGCAAAGGATGGTAGGCAAAATGGTGAGATCAACGCCGTCATTTTGACATTGTCATAAGCTCACAACAATCTCTCAAAGGGCAAAGTGGTGAGAGCCTCGATTCCATGGAATTGAAATTGGGTTCTTTTGGGGGCTATAGAACAAAATTCTGTCAATTTTGATAGAATTGAAACTTCAATGGAGTCTTCTAGTATTACACCAAACACTCAACTTTTTGGTTCCGCCTTCTAATTTCACTTCCCATCCCCATTTCATGCTACCAGATTTCTTTCATCTTTTGGCTGTCCTAATTTATGTGACTTATGAGCAATAATTAACTTGGTCTGCATTAGAGTTTATCTTTTTGTTGTTATATTTATGGTTTGTTTGTCTATCTGGGGAGTTTATTTTCACTTATTTTAAGGAATTTTGGGTGAGGTTTGTATTTATGATGTGTTTTTCTTTTTTAAAAAATCTATCATTAAAAAAAAATTGCTACACTTAATGCGTGAATGATTGCTATTAAAAGTTTTATATTATTTGTAAAGAGAGTTTAAGTGACTACCACCTTAAAAAAGTAATATTATTCTAAATACACCATTTTGTTAAGTCTTATATTCCTTAGGGAGCAAAACAATAAGAAAAGTAAAGTAGATTAGTTTGAAAACTCCAAAATCATGTTTAAACTTTAAATTAGCCCGTCCGCCTTTCTTATAGCAATAGTCACTTGAACTCTTTTAAGAACATTTTTTTAGACTAAACACATGTATCCTTTTATTAAAAGTCATCCTGTTTAAAATATTGTTCGACACTTAATATATTATTATAAAAAAAATATTAAATTACCGACGGAACTTCGCTAGAAATGAAATTGTTGATGGAATCCGTTCTGTTGGTAAAAAATTAAATAAAATAAATCCACAAAGACATCATTGACGGCCGCCCCTCGTCAGAGCTTTACGGCTGCCACATATCCTTTGAATTAATTGTTGAGTTTTGTAACTAAATCAAGACTCAAACTTTGAATTTCCCACATGCATTATGATGTTTTTACTAGTTGATTTGCTTTGACCATATATTGTTTATTCGCATAATAATATATAGAATATAACATTTTAAAAATGTAATATATATGTGTGTGTATAATATTAGTTATATTTTTTATTAATAGAAATACATATAATATCAAATATATATTTATATTTTTTTAAAAAAATACAATACTTAAGAAATTTTATTTTCTTATTTCATTTAAATATTGATTCTTAATATAAAATATATTATATATTTAATATTTTACTAAATATTAAGTTTATGATATTTCTTCTTTTATTTTTCTATTTTTTATATTATTATATATTTAATTTTTTATTATTTATTTAATTATATTATTTTTATTTTTAAATATTGCTGATGAAATTCCATGGGTAATCAATCAGTAATTACTCACAGAAAAAAGTCTGTTGGCAATGACTGACATAATTATTTCTGTAGGTAATTATCGACAAACTGCCCACAGAATTCCGTGGATAATCGAAGAAAAAATTTCTGCTGATGATTACCAACGGAATTTTTTCCGTCAGTAAATTTTTTTTCGACGGAGTTTTCCTATCAGAAATCCGTCAATGATTTTACCCAAGGAAATTTTGTCTAAAATTATTGGAATTCATTCTGTAGGTAATTCCATTAGTAGTCTGATGTTTTTTCTTTGTAGTATATGCAACTCTCCTAATAAAAATTTGAATATTGATTTGTTACATTGTGAATGACTAACTTTTTCTACTAGACCAATTCCATTAATAAGAAAAGACTTTTATTATCATACGACCAAAATAAATTTTCAATATGAGGCGTTCTTAGTGCACTTGTGTTTTCATGCACATGTAAATTTGTATCCACACATTCTTAGAACTACAAAATTGCAACCATAACATAATTGTAAGATCTCGAATCTTCCTTTCACCACTAAGTTAAATGTAAACAGGGAATTGAAGCCATCAACAATGGCGGCCACATGCATTACCTCTCATTCTAGTCTAGAACCTTCTTTCTTCCTCCCCACAGGGACCAAATTATATCGCATAGGAACTCTGGTGCAAAGGTAATTCCACCCTCGGGGTATAAAACTATTGATGATTTTTTTTTTAAAGAGATTACCAAAATTGAATAAATTATTTTAAAATATTTATATTTATCATTTTTCTGTACACTAATTTGTTTTACTTATAAACTAATATATTAATGATACATAACATATAATATAATTCATTTATCTTTTCAAAAAAGCCAATTGACCGGGATAATATTGTAGTATGGACAATCAGTATAATATTCTGGTCCAGCAATATTGGATCGATGTCAATGAAATCATCCCACCGAAGAGGCAAACATTTCATAAATAAAATCTTAAGTGCAAACTGATAATAAAGCCTTCTGATTGAGCCCAATCCAAATTTATATTCAAATTAGTCGGTAGTTTCAAATATTGGATATTTAAATTTAAATAGTAATAATACTGATTTTAAAAAGTCCAACTTCACCTATGCTCTAGCCACTTCTATTTGTCACACTGGTGTTGAACTTGCTTTTTCAAGAAGTTAGGCTTGTATAATACTCGTTTTTTTTAATTACTTAACTTTTATTTAAAAACTTCAGGAAACTAAAGAAATTATTTGTCATTTTTTTATAAATTATTTTCTATAATTTATATAGTGATATATAATTTAATTGTACATAACATATGTAATAATTAAGTATTTATTTTTTTGCCACAATTAAGTAACTTTTTTTTTCTTCCATAATCTCTTTAAAATATATAAACTGAATCTTGTATTAAGGAGCAAAGTAACAATTTCTTTATTTTTACTCCTTCTCTCTTTCCTTTCTTTTGCGTTTTGTACTTTTAAATGATATTTTCTTCACCCGTTTCTTAAAAATTATTTCGTAACGAATTCGCCAAATTCTTAATTATCCGTTTCCAATTGATTACGTTTATGATAAATTTTGCTGATAAATTTTAATTTTAATTAATATCTATTTCAATATATATTTTATTCAAAATATTATGCCATCTTTTATTTAGTATATGTACTCACATTAAAATAATAAATTCTCAATACAAAAATATTAAAAATTATTTCTAAATTTATGCAGACTGTGAATTCGTAGAACGAGTACTGGTTGGCCTCTTTGAATAAAATGTAGTTCATTTAGGCAAAAAAAAAAAAATGAAACTAAGACTTTATAAGTATGTTTACAAAAAAAAAAAAGCCCACTGAAATACATATAGCACATTCACTTATTTTCCCTGTATTTATCTTTAACTTTAAAATGCTTGATAAATTTTTATTTGCAAAACATCAATTTGCAAAACATTTTGGATTGTTATCAAACTATACAATTTACAACTTAGATAAACTAAGGTTTCAAACTTAGTTAGAAGAGGTGCTCACATTTAGTGCTCCCCACTGCCTTTGACAAAATAGTCTCCATTATGATTAAGTATTTATACTCTATTATATATATCAAATAAATATACCATCTCATATTTGCATAAGTATGCCTTGAATAAAATTGTCTCCATAATTATTTATTTAATTATAGAGAACATAGCTTGATATGGTTTGTCATGTTATTTGTACTCTAATAAGTTAAAATACAATAACTCATTAGATGATTTGTCACTTCTAAAATATTAGTTCACATATTAAAATTAAAAGATTTTTCAAGATTCACTTTCTCATTCTTCAAAAATTCTTTAGGGAGAATGATATATAAATACTATTTGAATTTTAAAATCCTAAATCAATGATTTTTTTCAAAAACTTGAGTTGTTAATTAATATATAAGTTTAGTTAATCCAATTACTCTTATAGGCCGTAAGACTGATTTAGAATTATTAAATTCAAATGATATTTATATGATATTCTCTTAATTCTTTATGTAACTTACCTTTTTCTCAATTCTTTCTTTTTACTTTTTTTATAACCTCAAGACAAAAAAAATAAATATCGTAAAATTTTTTAATTTTATTAATATATCAATTAAAATTTAGAACGCATCAGATTATCTTGTGTTGCTGTATTTTAATTAATCATAAATTTGAGTTCAAATTTCTCCATTGTGAAAGGCCCAAACGACACAGTTTGGCCCTATCTCATTTATTTATTTTTTAAAATTTTGAGTTGAGGAGTGAGGTTGAATGAATTCTTTATTCTGCCTCCCGAACATAAAATCCCTAAGGCCCAAATAGGCCAATACCTTCTGCTTCTTTCTAACCCCACAATCGTCGCCGACTCTAGCTCTCTCCGTTGTCAGCGTCGGTGTTGGCATCTTCTCCTTTTGTCACACTGCTCTTCAACCTCACGTCGGCTTCTACCCACTTCTCCGGCCTCTTTATCCTTCGTTGCTGTAGCTTATCAAGGTTTGTTTTTTTTTTTTTTTTTTTTAACTTTTGATTATGTAAAGCTTCTTCTCTCTTAGGATTCTCAAGATGTCGAAATAGCAGTTGATTTTCATGATGATATCTGAAATCTGGTCTGTCTGCTAGTTGTGTGCAGAATTTATGATTTCATTCCACTCTATATGAATTATGTTCCAGTGCATCCTTTTTCACTAACCTCAAAAGTCAAGAAATAAATGTTTTAGCCTGATTACAAAATTAAGAAAACATTTAGCGAAGATGCCACACAAGTCATGAGGAGATGGTGCTTGGACTGACTCACGCGTTGGTTAAGTGTGAATTGTATGGTTTATGACAAATCTGTTTCACAACTGCTTCTAATATTAATTTTAAAATTAATGTGCTGTAAACTGTAGCAGTTTGATAGCAAAATTAACTACGGCTTCCACTTTCCATGAAACTATCATGGCTAAACGTATGTATAGAATTTCTTCCTATCCAGATTCTAAATTCAATGTATGATGATAAGTTACCTCAGATGCAATTGCTAGCTGCGTAATTTCTGTTCATGTGATTACTACTATGATTCTATGGCAATGGATGGATGTTGCTTTTTTTTAGTGGTTATTGGATTCCTTTGAAAATTAAATGTTAATTGTATTTTTAAAATTATGGTTCTACGCAAGACTTACCTGAGCATGACTGCACTTGGGAATCTTATGATATTATTTTAACTCAGTTTCCCGCCTTCTGCCTTGAGGACACGGTGCCTCTCGTTTGAATTTGGGGATTGGGCCAAACTGGTCCAAGTCTGATTGAAGGGACAACTGAGGGAAATTGAACAGTTTGTTTGTTGAAGGAGAGAAAACATAGGTTAGTGAATAAAGAATATAGGGCTGACTATGATAGAGAGAAGGGGTAACAAATTATGCACTGACTGAAGGGAGCGCACTGGCCTCTCCAAAGCTATCTTGAATGTTTGTGCATCTGTTTCTGTGTGTTTCCTTTGATTTTTTCTCAGTCATTTGTGTGCTTTTTGCTGTGACTTGAAACTACCTGATTTTGTTTATTTTGAATATAATATCAGTGGAGTGAGGCATACTATTCCGTTTCCTTTTAGTTGTGTCTATTGAATATGTAGTTAATTTATCGTAAAAAATATTGAAGAAACATAGAAAGAAAGAGATGAGAAGCAGATAGAGGCTTTTATTATCCTTACTTTGTAATTATATGTCTTGAGTTTCTGTTTGCTTTTCTCGCATAAAAGTACCACATTTTTCTAGTAGGTCGCCTGTATGAGTTTTTATTTTCCTTCATTCCTGAATGGTTCTTTTAAAACACTCAATTGTATTAGTCTATCTGGTAACTTGTTTTTTTTTTTTTGGGGATCATTTGGAAGTTTTCCAAATGTAGTTTTGGTAGCATGACAAGTAATCATTGAGTTACTTTAAGGCCCTATAATTAAGTCTGGTTATAAATAATCGCTGGTTGTGCAAGAAGCCCTTTATAAAGGTTATTTTCCTTAGAAGGATCTGCACTTGCTGTTAATAGTGATCCTGGTTTAATAATTCTCTGCCTTTGTAGTCATACATGATGTTATTTGATTTCAGCTATTTCTTTTTTTGTTCTATTTCTTCCTTACGAAGGGTGAGAATTAAGCAAAATAGGTCTTGATAAAGCTTATTGTGCTGAGAAATCTCTGTAGTTGCTGTTGCTTATGGCCCTAGAAAATGCTCAATGAGGTTATAGAGCAAGATCTTTTGGTTAAATATCTATTCAAGGATCTGATTTTTTATACCCTCTTAGTGGAATAAGGCTTTAGTTTTTGTTGTGATTTTAATTTTTATGTTCAGTTGATTCCAATGGTGGTGTTAGTTACAGACAAGAAACAATCCAACATATCATGAGAGTTAAAAGTAATTGCTTAAAATAAAATATCTAACAATGTAAAAGGGCTGATTAGTACTTCTGGAATCTTATCCTCCTTCTCATTATAGTTGCATCATGCGTGCCTTAACTTTGCCCTATCCCGTGTGGCGGGCTTACTTGTTTGAGGGATTTGGTCATTTGGATCTAGTTCTTGAAGGGTTATTTAGTTGAATCTTCTTTGATTTATTTTGAAAACCAATTTCTTTACCAGTTTTGGCCCTCTGGCACTAACATTGCAGGATTAGGGTTTTGATGGGTACTGAGAGAAAGAGGAAGGTCAGTCTGTTTGATGTGGTGGATGACTCTACAATTAAAATGGCCAAAGCGAACGGTGGGGCCATCAATGCTAACAACACCATTGGTAACAGTCTAATTAATAGGTGGACTGGGAGACCTTATACACCGAGGTACTATGAAATTTTGGAGAAGAGAAAGACCTTACCGGTATGGCAACAAAAGGAGGAGTTTTTTCAGGCTTTGAAGGCTAGTCAGACTCTGATATTGGTCGGGGAAACTGGCAGTGGCAAAACTACCCAGGTTAGTTTGTTGATTCATACAATATTTATGGTAGATTGCTTTATGTCTCTGGTAATCAATCTAGGTTGTGGCAACAATGATTAATGGAGATCGATTCAGTTGCCCCTGTTTTCTGGAATCAAGATCGAATGTAATGGTTCCAATGTCATTTTTTTTCTTTTTCTTTTTTGGAGTTGTTAGTCTTACTCAACCACATCGAATATAAGTGGGGCAGGAACTAGTAAATATTGGGCTAAGATGTCAATGAAAGCTTGAACTACATCACATATTGTACAATGGTAATTCTTAATTCACTCCATGTGTTAGGATTCTTTCATTTCTTTTGGTGTTTGCTTTCACTTCATTCCGGCCAGTTCCTTTTGAGGATGTTAGAATTTAATGACTAAAGTTTTTAGGTGAACTGTCAATAATCTCTAAATTGTAGTATCTGACGTGCCCTACCTATAATATCTCATTTTACTCCTTAATATGCGTTGGGGTTCTAGTTGCATAACTACTGTTGATTATTTGTTCATGTCTCCCAATTATTGATGTGTTTGTTTTCTTTGTTTTGTTTTTGTATTACAGATCCCTCAGTTTGTTCTGGAAGCTGTAGATCTAGAAACCCCCGATAAACGCAGGAAGATGATGATTGGATGCACTCAGCCTCGTAGAGTGGCTGCAATGTCTGTTTCCAGACGTGTGGCGGAAGAAATGGATGTAAATATTGGAGAAGAGGTTGGTTATAGCATCAGATTTGAGGATTGCAGTAGTGCCAGGACAGTTTTGAAGTACGTATTGTTCTATTGAAATATTTCCTATAATTGGTTTGGTCCTTAATATAGTGTCCCCCCTTTTTGGTTCTCATTTTTAAGCATTGTCTAAGTGATCTTTTCTTTTGCCATAATAGGTATCTCACAGATGGTATGCTTTTAAGAGAAGCAATGACGGATCCACTTTTGGAGCGATACAAAGTAATTATTCTTGATGAGGCACATGAAAGGACATTGGCTACAGATGTGCTATTTGGCCTTCTTAAGGAAGTGCTTAAAAATAGACCTGACCTGAAGTTGGTTGTTATGAGTGCAACTCTTGAGGCTGAAAAGTTTCAGGGCTACTTTTATGGTGCGCCTCTTATGAAAGTTCCCGGCAGGCTCCATCCAGTGGAAATTTTTTATACTCAGGAACCTGAAAGGGATTACTTGGAGGCTGCTATCAGGACTGTGGTGCAGATTCACACGTGTGAATCTCCTGGAGATATACTAGTTTTTTTGACTGGTGAGGAAGAGATAGAAGATGCTTGCCGCAAAATATCAAAAGAAGTAGGAAATATGGTGGATCAGGTCGGCCCTGTCAAAGTTGTTCCTTTGTACTCTACTCTTCCCCCTGCAATGCAGCAGAAGATTTTTGAGTCAGCCCCACCTCCGCTTACAGAGGGTGGTCCTCCTGGAAGGAAGATTGTAGTATCAACCAATGTAGCAGAAACTTCTTTGACAATTGATGGTATAGTCTATGTTATTGACCCTGGGTTTTCTAAGCAGAAGGTTTATAACCCAAGAGTTCGAGTTGAGTCTCTATTAGTATCTCCAATATCAAAAGCTAGTGCACACCAGAGATCAGGGCGTGCTGGAAGAACTCAACCAGGGAAATGTTTTAGACTTTACACTGAGAAAAGTTTCCATAATGATCTTCAGCCACAGACCTATCCTGAAATTTTAAGATCAAATCTTGCCAACACAGTTCTTACCTTGAAGAAACTGGGTATAGATGACTTGGTGCATTTTGATTTCATGGACCCCCCTGCTCCTGAGACCTTGATGCGTGCACTGGAAGTATTGAATTACTTGGGTGC
Source organism: Acacia concinna (assembly GCA_037177275.1). Taxonomy (NCBI): domain Eukaryota; kingdom Viridiplantae; phylum Streptophyta; class Magnoliopsida; order Fabales; family Fabaceae; genus Acacia; species Acacia concinna. Next base: position 2,575,243 of record JBAGKO010000017.1, read on the forward strand.
ACTGGATGATGATGGCAACTTGACGAAGTTGGGAGAAATTATGAGTGAATTTCCCTTGGACCCGCAGATGTCAAAGATGCTCGTTGTGAGTCCTGAATTCAATTGTTCGAATGAGATCCTGTCAGTCTCTGCCATGCTTTCAGGTATGATATTAAATTCCTTTTTTAGTGTCTGTCTCGAGTCCCACCATAGGTCAAGGGAATGGGGTCCTGCCGGGCTTCCTTTTGACATGGAAGCCTAGCTATTGTGCATGTGTGCATATATAGTTTTGTGCATATGCTGGGGTTGTTTGACTGCTTACATGCGTGTTCAATCACACATGAAGTTGGTCAGTGAAATGTGTCCATTTAGGTTGTCATCAGTAACTGTCTTCTTTGGGTTCCATGCCACTGGTTGGCATGCACCATAGGATTCTAAGTAAGTGCTGATGCAGATAGTTGCAGTTTCTCAGTATTCTCTCATGAAGCAATTGGTGTGGTCTCGCCTCTATGCATCTGCTGACCTACGATATTCCTCCTCTATGATAATCAATTTCTTTCTTTAGTACCCAATTGCTTTGTCCGGCCTAGGGAGGCACAAAAAGCAGCTGATGAAGCGAAAGCTAGGTTTGGGCATATTGACGGAGATCATCTCACCCTCTTGAATGTGTATCACGCTTACAAGCAAAACAGTAAGTGCTTTTTTTTCATCACACTTGTATTTTTAATCTCTTGCTGTTAATGTGTTCCCTAATTTGAGGTGTATATATTGTGTGAATGCCTTCAGATGAGGATCCCTCGTGGTGCTACGATAACTTCGTTAATCACAGGGCGCTGAAAGCAGCTGATAATGTTAGACAACAACTAGTGCGCATCATGTCTCGGTTCAACCTGAAGTTATGCAGCACTGACTTCAACAGTCGTGACTATTATGTCAACATAAGAAAGGCTATGCTAGCTGGATATTTTATGCAGGTAGCTCACCTGGAGCGCACAGGACACTACTTGACAGTAAAAGACAACCAGGTTTGCTCAAGAGATGTGGCTTTTAATTTCTTCCTTCCTTGTGCATTTGTGAATAAGAGAGGATGTTCATGTTCATCTTTTATTTACTACCAGAGCAGTTAAAAGTGTTGGTCTTGTTTCTTGTGTTTATATGATCTTTGTAAATTTTGATGTTCTTGTGTTTAGGTGGTGCACTTGCATCCATCAAATTGCCTGGACCACAAGCCTGAATGGGTCATCTACAATGAATATGTCCTAACCAGCAGGAATTTTATTCGTACAGTGACGGACATACGCGGGGAGTGGTAAGATTTTTCTCTGCATGTCAGTTTTTTTTTTTTTTTTTTTTTTTTTTATGTTGCATTCTGATCAAAACATAATTTGACTTGCTTATACTGGAGAAATTGGAAATCATGTTCAAAATGGAGCTTGGTGCAGTCTGAACTTGTGATCAGTTAAAATGCTAGTGGATAAAGCTTTCTTCTATATATTAGTTACAGAAATATCTGGTTTTGTTGAGCGGTTATAAATGGAACATGTTTGCTCACAATTGTTATTTGATGCAGGCTGATTGATGTAGCACCACATTACTACGATTTAACCAATTTTCCACAATGTGAGGCCAAACGTGTTCTTGAGAAGCTTTACAGAAAGCGGGAAAGGGAAAATGAGGAAGCCAGGGGTCGAAGGTGAAGTCTTAGCCATCCTCAGACATCATCAAGTGGTGATACCGATACCTTTGCTAAAATCCTACGGTCTTATTACCTCCGAAGGGAATGCTTAAGCATTGGCAAGAGTTCTCTGTACTATTTACTATAACATGTTATCTTTGTTTTATCCTAGTTGAGCTGTAACCTATCAAGTTATTGATGTTTATGGGATTGATTTTTAATGTTCCCATTTTTGTTTCTATTTCCACTGATATTATTGTTTTAGTGAGAATGAAGCTGATATGGAATTGTGCCCCCCGCAATCAGCTGTGTCAAGCTGGTTGACGGGAGTTTGAAAAGGCTCAACAGAAACGTATTTTCAAACTGTTCCTTTTAACCAAAATTGAAACCTGGTGAACCCGATTGAACCTGGAGGAACCCGGTTCGATCTTCATTTAACTTGGAAAAATCCAACTCGTTAACGTCCATTTATATTTCAATATATTCTTTAGATTGTAGTGGTCGCTAGAACCCTTGCCTGTTAGGGCATCTTTTATCATTTAAGAGTTTACCAAGTGTTTCTTATATTTTTGAATAGTATTTCGCTCAACCCTCTGTAGTTCAGTATAAAGTTTATCAAGAAAATCTAAATTTAAAGCTTGATGAAGATCCTTTACAACCTTTTCCCACTTAGCAAGCATTGTTGCTTTCTCCAACCTAGTAGGCTAGGCAAGGCAAGGTATGCCATAGGCTTGGGAGCCTAGCACAATCATGGTCATTATCTAAAGTTGTATTTGCATCATATGCTGCAACATTGGGTTCCCTTATTTTAATAATAAAAATGACATCTTTGCCTATAAACATAAAGAAGTAATTAGGATTGTAAAACTTCATTTGCAAGTCTTGGGCACATTTCATTCTTATCATCTAAAAAGGCTTCTGAAGCTTCTGCTTTGTATAACTCAAAAAGCATTACACCACTCCTCTCGAATCATCTTAGAGGCGTTTTCTCTCTTAATCACATCTCTACCATCATATTTAAAAAATATTTGGTTCAAATTTCATATTTTATAAAACTGATATTTTAAAAGAAATATATAAATTTTATAAGTGTCAAAATCTTATATATAACATTCTTAACTACAATACAAATAATTTTTTTAAAAAATAATTTATAAAATACTATAATAAGAATTATAAAATATAAAATTTGAACCATTCATTTTTTGATCTGGCAATAGAGATTAGATACATAAAGATTATGAGGAAAAACACTTATGAGGGGATCCACCTTCACTCCTCTATGACCTTGTTAAAGGAGTTTGCTGCTTTCTACCAAGGATTACTGTCAAGCAATCAGGCTTAGGGCCCGTTTAGATGCGGCTTATGATAAGTAACTTATTGTTTTGATGGGCTTATGATAAGTAGCTTCAGAAGAATAAGTGACTTATCAGAAGTTGTTGTGTTTGGATGTGACATTGCAGAAGTGACTTTTTCTTTTATGAAACATGTTTGGATCATAAGTAGAAAAGTGACTTATGATGAAATTTTTAAAATAATTTTTTATTTAAAAATAAGTAAGAGATGTGTAACATCCCAAATTTTTATTCATCAGATTCCCTAAATATATGAAAATATAAGGGGAATAAAATGGTCAATTTTGGTGTAACAATTATAGACAAAGTAAGTTTTAGCTAATTTCTGCAATGACACTGACAACAGTCCTATTGTATGTCAGTTTATTTTAAGCAAATGATGTTCAAAAATGATGAAACTTTCCAGTCTAAAACTAGGCATTTCAAGCTTTAATTTGATATGTTATTTGCATTATTTGAATGTATATATTAAGAGATATGAATTTTTGAATTTTCCCCAGTGAAATTTGTCAATTTCTGGAGCAGTGTTAAAAAAAGAAATTATTGGAAATTTTCGGATCCCAATTGAACCAAGAAAGTATTTTTCCCTAAAACTAGACTTAATAAGGAACATTTGAGCTTTGGAATCATCTCAATTGGATATTTATACAATTAGATATGAATTTTCAAAGTTGGGTGAAAATTCTGTCAAAAATTGAGGAGTACCCATAAATTATTTTGAAACTAATGACAGTCAATTTAAAATTTTTTGAAACAGTCGATATACAAACTTTGTAGAAAATTCAACCAAATAATCATTTTAAAATTATTTTCCCTCTCCTTCCCCCATAAGCCAACCACCTCATAAGCTAAATAAACTACAAAAAGTAGCTTCCCACTTTGAAGCTACTTATGGTAGCTTTAACTTCAAAAGCCATTAAACATCCCAACACTCAAAAATGCAAAAAGCTACAAAAGTAGCTTCATTTATTGAAGTGAAGCTAAAAAAGTCACTTATTTTAGCCATCCAAACAGTTAGCTTATATGGCCATCCAAAAAGCACCTTAGTTGCTCCTGATTAACGCTGATGATTCCTTTAACACTATTTTTTGGGTGATAACACAAATCAACATCTTTATACAATTATAAATGAGATGCGTGCTATTTTTGGGGATTAAAAAAAAAAAAGGCCAAGTGCTTATCTGACTCAGGGCCTGTTTGACAAAGCGTTGGGAGAGCCGATTGGAGAGTAAAAAAGCACATTAAAGGGTTCTATAGTCCATCGATGGCTCGGTACATAAAAAAATAATCGTAGAAAATTAATGATCATGATATATATAAACTCCATATATACATATGTATGTATATATTTGAGGTCCAAATAAATGATAAAAATCATACTTTGATGATTCCTTTTGCAAGGTAAGGAGATAACATTTTTTTTTGACTTAATTGTAGGGCACACTATTAAATTTTTATATGAATTTATAATGTTATCTTT
>JBAGKO010000017.1:2586641-2603824 GCA_037177275.1 Acacia concinna
ATTGATATAAATAGCCACTATTGAAACTTAGTGATGGTTTAAATTTGAATAAGTACCCAATAACACTAATGTCGTGTGCTCAACTTTCAACCAATTGCACCTTGCCAAATCATTTTCCATATTAGGACATTTTTGTATCAAGTTTGTTTACTCTCTATATATGTGTACGTATCTGAAAAATTATTGTCTATTTTGTTGCTATTGTAAAACTAACATATAAGAAAAACTAAGATATCTCCTGTCTAGGGCAACCACTTATTAATTTGAACCCTTTGGTACTTGGTAGGTATTCCATATCCATTTAGATCTCATTTAGGGCTAGCTAGCCGTGTGTGTTACAAACGCATGCATATGCCTAATCTACTCTATTTTTATTACTTAATTGTTCATTGTACACAACTTTGGTTTACAAGATGATTTCATCATGTGAAAGAAGTCTGTAGGTTCTACAAGCTGTTATTCTCATTATGTAGATGATAACATTTGGATGGAGGTTGTAGGCGGGAAGAGTAAGAAGGGTTGCATCTATAGGCTGGGATCTGAGGGTGCATATATTTGTGGTACATCATCTCAGAGGTCAATTCCTTCAGTCAATAACTCTGGATCAAATAGAAATTCTGAAGTTGTTGAGTTGCGCACACAAATAACTCAACTCACACAAGAGAATCATGAGATCTGAGAAAACTACCAAAACGTGAAGCAACATAATGAAAAGATCATCAGTGCATTGGAAAAAATGGGTATTTTTCATTCTGAAGGAAGTGAAAGTTGATTGGTAGTTGCATCTTCCCCTCTGTTATTGATGATATAAGACCTTCTTTTTAAACTTGACAGCTACTATGTTTACTTAATTTGTTAGACTAGTTGATTGGTAGTTTAAAACTTTGTTAGACTTATGTAATGTTGTTTGACTCTTTGATCTTAAATTTTAAAGTAAAGATGTTTTTCGTTACCTTTTATTTCATTTGATCCAGTTTTATTTCAATAATTACATTACAATATTAAACAAATGGTCATAAATAAATTTCCTTACCAAACTATCACAACATTTGTTATAGAAATTTTTCACGGTAAAATAAAAGCGGAAGACAAATTTCCTATGGCCACTTCTCACATATAAGTCTGTGGGAAAAAGTCCGTGGCAATTTCCCACGGAAAGTCTGTGGGAAATTACATGACAAATTTCCACGGATTTTTCTGTGGGAAATTCCGTGGCAAATTGCCATGGAATAATTCGTGGGAAATTGCCATATAATTTTCCCACAGATGCGTCTATGGGAAATTGCCACAGAATTTCCCATGGAAAAATCCGTGAGAAATTCCCATGGACCTGTTCGTCGCAAAGTTTTCCCATAGATTGATTAGCCGTGGGAAAATCCGTTGCAAATTGAGACGGAGTTCCCGTGGCAAAATCCGTCACAAGTTCTAACGGAGTTGTTTTTTCCATCGCAAACTAATTTGCAACGGGCTTTTTTCCCATGAAATCCATTCCTTGGGAAACTCCGTCGCAAAATGGTTTGCAACAAAATTCTGTGGCAAATTTCCGTCTCAAAAATGAAATTTGTGGCAAATTATATCAAAAAAATCAGGTTTTTTTGTAGTGATTGTAACATCTCAAAATTAATATTGAAGTTTAGTGTTAAGTAAGAATTAAGTATGAATAAACAATGATCGATCAAACTGGCTGGACCCTATTGGTTTGCTGACTGATCTATCAGTTTTATGATTGAATTGACTGGTATTGTTCGGTATGATTGAATTGACTAGTATTGTTCGGTTTTGATAACTATGGTTGTTTCCAACATCTTGAAGTATTTTTTTTTCATGTGTACCTTGTACCTTCAAATAATTTTTTGGGTGCACCCATCACCAAGACACAAAAAATATTATAGGATGTTAAATGTACATGAGTAATACTTCAAAGTAATCGATACACCGCATAATACTTTAGGGTGCAGGTACCTTAACCCTCAATATATTTTGAGTGTGTGTATTGTGTCTACTTCATATTTATTTGAAATTTAAATTACTTTAAAAATATATAATTATTAAAGTTGATGAAACTGAAGTGAATATATATATATATTAAGATCTATATATATTAGTGTCCATTTGGATTAGCTTTTGAGAATAGCTTTTACGGATTCTAAGGTAAGTATGTGAGAGAAGTTTTGTCTTAACTTGCACAAACCTAGATTTCATAATTAAAACCAAACAAATCCTTACACACATACCCCGAGACATAGAATTACAAGTTGGTAGTTTAATAGAATGGACAAAAAGAAAAAGTAATTAAATAAAATTAAAAGTGAGGAGACTCAGACCGCCATGCATGATCCACCGCATTTAGTCCTTGTGAATTGCAATTATTATCAATCAATAATAATTTGATACTGTATAGTATCCACTGATACATTAATACCCAGTCACGAGCCTTCTTTTGGCGAGAAAACCATTGTCCTCTAGCTGATTCATTATATCAAAATGGGAGATTAAGATTACAAGTTGGCGCGTTCACATGTGCCTTGATAGTGAATAGTTTTGATATATAGATAATGTAACAGCGGTTAAGTTCCACCAATTTTTTCATGCGTATCTAGTGCCTATGGTATTTGATGGTACATCTAGTGTCTCGAAATCTCTTTTTATGTTCATCTAACACCGTAAATATTTTTATTATACACACCTTAAAAGAATATTTTAGGGTAGTGAATGGACTAAAAAATACACTACTACACAAAGAGGCTTAAGTTATGTATGTTTTGTGGCGCTTCTTAAAAAAAGTGTCATAACTTGTATGTGATTTTTTGTTGACATTTTTTTAATAAAAAAATGATTTTAAGTGGCGCTCGATTGAAAAAACTCCACAGAAAGTGAGGGACTTCCTATGGCGTTTGTTTAAAAGAGTACCACAAAAAATCCCTTTTTTCACAGGAAGTGTGGGGACTTCCTATAGCGCTTTCTCAAGCGTGTGCCACGAAAGGTCCTTTATTAAAATTTTTTTTTTTTCCTTATCGCTTCCTATGGCACTTTTTTAAAGAAGTGTCACAAGAAGTCCTTTTTAAATGTTTTTTCCCGCACAAACCCTACTTTATTTTAACTCCTATTTTTATAACAACTTATTAGGTTCCTCCCTATTTTTTAGCATATCGTGTCTCTCAAATTTTTGCTCCATTTTTCCTATCATATTGGTTCCTACTCCTCTCTCTTTTTTTCATTTATATATCCACTCTTGCTCCAACTTCCATTTCCTCCACCATCTCCATTTCATTCGGTGAACATTCATTTGTTCCCTCGCTTTCACTTTCTTGAGGCCCATGACCTCTACTTATCCCTATCTTAAATATTTCGTAAGTACATACTTTTTTTCTATTTTCTAATTTTAAAGTTATATGCAACCTTATCTTTTTATTTTCCTTTACTAACTTTTTTTTCTAGATGTGGTGCTTAATGTTTCATCTCATTCTTGTTAAACTTCCTAAATACACTATAAATTTTTAAAATTTTAAGCTTATTCTCATTTTTATATGCTGAAAAATAATTTGAGATAATTTAAAGGTCATCATATATAGGTTGTATATAAAAGCATGTAATGGTTATAAATTTTAGCTCTTGTAGTAATTGACATTAAATTGCATAGGTAAAAAAATATTTATTTCACCACTTATATTTTATTTGTTTTCTTGTGATAATTTCTAATTTATTTTTAACACTTGTATTTTACTTTTTTTTTTGTACATGTTGATATAAAAATTTACTTTTAAAAATTCTAGATAAAAATTATATAGGGTTTTAAAGAAAAAATATAAAATAAAATATTTAAAAAAAAAAGACTTCCTATGACACTTTTTCAAAAGAGTGCCACTGTTTTTTTCAAAAATAAAAAAGGACATTTTGTGATACTCGCTTGAATAAGCGCCCCAAGAAGTGCGAAGACTTCCTATGGTGCTTTCTCAAGAAAGCGCCACAAAAGGTCTTTTTTAAAAAAAAAAAAAAAAAGAATTCTTTCTCACTTGGTGCCACAAAAACCTATTGTGGCGCTAAAACTTGTGGTATTTGTTAAGTGCCACATATCTGTAAAAATGAGCCCACAAAATTGTTTTTTTGTAGTAGTGATACTTTATAATACCGATTGTACCTGAAAAAAATATTTTATGATACTAAATGCACTATAAAATATTTTAGGATATTGGATGCACCTAGAAAAATAATTTAAGGTGCTTTAACCATATAGTAATAAATTGGGCAAAACTCAAGTTGTTTATGTCAATTAGATCAACTTTGTTGTGCAATATTCAGATTGTTATTTTGGTATTATTAGTTGTTAAAATGTATATGTGCACTCTTAAAGTCACCTACCAAAGTTTAGAAGGTTTTGTATGAGATTTTTTAATATAAATCATAATTTATAAATTTTCATATGGGCACTTGCTAATGTTGGTTATTAAAATTAATATTTATAAATTTTTATATGGGCAATTGCTAATTTGTTATTGTTAGTTTTTATGAATGTACATATAAATTTACTTGTAAACTTAAGCAAATAGATATAAATAATGTGACTTAAATTTTTTATCATAGTCGAGATATTGGAGTGCAAGTATCAATTTAAACATAATTCTATGAATATTATAATTACTGAGATCAACCAAACTTATAATGAATTATAAACTCATGTCTAATTGTTTTAATATTAATAAATCAATTTAAAAGATAAACAGAACCTCTTATCAATAGTAACCATTCATTGTTGTCTGAATATTACAGTGTTTATAATCTCCTGGCCAGCTGTCCTTCCCATAGAGGAACCTACAATAAGTAGATGATTAGTCATTGGCCTACCGGGTTTGGGGATACCTTGCAAAAGTAAAATATATATATTACAGTGTTTATATAGTTCATCTTTCTTTCTTTTCTTTTTTATTTTTTCTTTATTTCTTTTTCTTTTTCTTTTTTTTCTTTTTTTTATTTTTTTATTTTTTTTGCCCATCTCGTGAATGAATATTTTACGTGTGAGAGAGAAGACGACACTAATAACCCCATCGGATCTAATTCATCAGTTTCATTGCCGGCAAGATCACGATACCTTAATATATTAATGTCCTTAAAACAGCGCAGGAGACAGCTTAGCCTTTCTATAATATTCCGTTTTATTTTTTGTTTTTTTGCCATATAATATTCCGCTTTGTTAATTTAATTAATTAGCTTCAATACAAAGCCAAGGGAGAATATATAAAATAATATCCCATCCTATCTCACAAGGAGAGCGACAAAAAGCTCTAGAGGAGAAATGATATCATATATTACCTCCGGTTCTAAATATGAGATTTAATTAACTTTTTTAAAAAAAAATTAATTAGATTACTTCTAAATTATTTAGATTTATCATTTTTTTCTCCCAACTATTTTATCTCACTTGTAAACTGATAAATAATCTAATAACACGTTAAGTTTGAATTTTTTGTTGTGAGAGGTGTCCATTATAGAAGGAAGATTCCTTAGCAAAGGAAAAAAGCAAAAAAAAAAAAAAACAAATCTCTTAGCATATAAAAGGCCTGATTGAAACCAATAAAGATTTCTTTTTCAATTCATGTCCGGAGTTAAATACCTTATTTAAGAATTGTTTTTCATCAGGCAAAAAAAAAAAGAATTGCTTTTCATCTAATCTAGAGGAATCAATAGAAAAGGCAAATCCCTTTTGATAATAAATAGATATGTGATTTCTTGACTTCCCTCTTCTAATTCAAAATGATGGTGTAATGTGTATCCCTTGTTTCAGTTATGAAATAGATTAAATAAATCAAAAAATGGATTTTATTGAAAAAAAATGAAATATTATTGTGACTGTCTAGTGTCTAGGTCATCCTTGGAAACCATATCACATCCTAGATATGATGAAATAAGATAAACGGAGATGGTGTTATGTAAATACATAATCATCTTGAACATATTAATCATTTCTTTGTTTTCCTATTGCCCGGAAAGAACAAAAGAAACATATAAGAACTAAATTCATTTTATCTATAACATTTATTATTTTTCTATATTAATTTATATAAAATATAAACTGATATATAATCTAATATTATACGGAGTACATTGGTATTTTAAAACAAATTAGATTAAATTACATTTGTTATAATTAAGTAATTCATCCCAAAACTTCTTTTATCTATGTAAGTTAGTTAAGTAATTTTTATATTAATTATTAAAGAAGGGAGGAGTATAATGTTTAACGTAATCTACGGTATAAATCAATAATGCCGTATGCTTGATGATATATGATATGATATTACAATTGATGAATTAAAGAATTTTTCTTTTTCAGAGAAAATATCCTTTTAATACTTTAATAATGGTGGTAGATGGCATTAATAATGGTGGTGGCTTGATGTAGGAGAAGAGGGAAAAATGAGGGGAGTAGAGGAAGAACACAACATAATGAATATAAGGGAAATGGAGAGACTACTTCCCATTTTGGTTCATACCAAAAACAAAAAAGTATGGGATAAAGATATATCAAAGGAGAATCTATATAAATCTAATTGAAATATCAAAATCTAAATTTAGGTCTATACTTTTAATAAATTATTGACTAAGCTAAGCCAAGAGGTATAAATAGAATTTTTTTTAATGTTATTAAAAAATTAGAACGCCCCTCTATAATTAAAACGGAAAATTGAAGGTAGATGTAGCCCAAATTTCATATTTAATTTGATTGTTTCAATTGAATTTGATTAAGATTTTCTCTTCATGTTTAGTTAGTTAGTTTATTTAGTTTTAGAACGCCCCTCTATAATTAAAACGGAAAATTGAAGGGAGTTTCTATCTATTTATTACTTAGATTAAAGACTTTGAGTTATTTAAATTTAGATAATTTTGAGTTGTATTTCTTGATAACAATCTAGTTTTAGATTGTAGATATATCTTTTATGAATTAAATTGATATTTTGGACTGATTTATAGGAATTTTTGTTTGTAAACCTTTAGGTTGTCAATTGAATTATTAATCGAGTTTTCATTATTAATTTAATTGTCAACTTGGTTTATGATTAAGTTGGCTAAATGTTTAGTTGTTTAATTAGACAATTGTAAGCCTAATTTCTCAAATGAATTTGAAATTATTTGTGATTGGTTTTAATGGGTTTAATTAACTAAATATCCATTATGGGTTCTCTAATGGATTAAGTGTTATAGAACTTGTTTTTCATATTTCAATTAGGTAATTAAATTTATTAAGTCCACTCTCTTATCAATCTCCCTTTGGTTTAATTAATTAAATTGGGCAAAAAAAGTTAACTCCATGTGAATCCTAAATTGTTCTCTTCATCATAACTAAATCACATCTCATTTTCAATTGATCTCTTTGTTTAATATTTTCCTTTACTCTTTTCATAAAAAGCCAAAACCCTCAAATTGCATTATCATTCTCATATAGATTTTAGAGACATTGCATATCCCATTTAGTTAGTTTAATCACATTTAGGTAATAGTGCCTTCTATTCTAATTTAGGTCCATTCTATTGCATTATTCATCATCTAAACTCAATTTTAAAGAAGCATATAAATTGCTCCTTGGAAAAATGACCTAAGTTGACCCTAAACTATATAATTAGTTAGGACCTGCTTTAGCGACAAAAGCAAGCTAACACCAATTTTGGCACTGTTATTGGGGATCAATGGTTAGGCTTTATGTTTGAGTTTTCTTAAGTGATTTTTTTAGATAGTTTTTTTTTTCCTTGCATGATCTTATCCTTTCTTAAAAAAATGTTCAAACTTAATCATTTCTAGTATGACTTGGAATGCTTCATTTTATGAACATAATTCTTATACTTCTATGCTTTATCCTTATGACTATGATATAGAATAGATTTATGATCCATACTCAAACACATAATTTTGGATGGCATGATCAATTAAATCTTGGGTATGTACACAATCAAGTTGTGCCCATTCAAGAAGAAGATTCAAGGCTTGAAAATAAGTTGGAAACTATGATGAATCAGTTTATGGAAAGGGAATTGCAATGTAGACAAGAGTCATATTAAAATGATTAAGGCCTAGGCAAAATGATACACAACAAAACTGACACCAGTCTCATTCCAGAAATCAGCCAGAACTTCCTTTGACCATAATTCATATTCCAAAATTCATCATTTTATTTCATTTAATTTATCATATTCTCAGGGAATTTTAGTGAATAAAACTTGAGATGATACATTCTGCATGCTTAACTACGTAGGACTTAATAAAGGCTCCCTAATGTGAATACGACCTTGAATTGTGTTCTACACTGAAATATAATTCAATTTATTTTGAAGTGGACTTAAGGTAACAAACGGTTCAGCTCTCAGAGGGATAATATCGGGCCCAAATTTTGGAACCCAAATTTTATTATAGTGAAGAAGGTAGAGACTAGAGAAGAAGTTATAAAGGCACTAATTTCAAATAATAAAAATACTTATCTTCATTAATAAGCTTATTATTCCTAATTGTTACAACCAAATACAATGCAGATAGAAAGCAGAAGAATAAGAAGAAGAAGAAGAAATACAACAGGGTAACAAACGAAACCACCAAATCATCAACATCCTTGAACTTATTATTTGAAGCAAGTAATTAATTAGCCGTACATCTTGCATATGAAATTCAAACCCGAGGCTCAATTGAGAGTACGTTCTGTAAATCCAAAAGAAGATCTTCAACATCCTCAATTCCCACAGAAATACGCACAAGGTCTTTAGTTATACCCATTTTTAGTTTCTCTTGCTCAGGAATGGGCCCATGTGATGTGTACCAAGGCAAGCATATAGAGGAACCAACACCACCTATACACACACACACACAACAACATCAAAATTAACAAAAAGGTTAGAGTTTTGTAAGAAAACATTCACAAACTCCAACATATGTTAACCAACTACTACTAATAAATTATCACCAAAGGTTATGTATCCTTGAAACCTCTAATAATCATATAGCAATAAGATTCCCTATCACACCATACCATATTATTCCCTCTGGTCTTTAATGTGACATATTATATATTATATATATCTATATATATTTCAATTTTTTTCCCCTAATTTACCCTATTAATGCTGCCCTGAAAATAATTAAGGGGAGAATAAGGAATATGGTTATAATGTTTTAGAAAATATGTCATATTAACTAACTTCCTTAACTTAATTAGGTAGATAAGTTTTATATTAAAGATCAGAGGGAGTCTCATTTTCATTAACTATTCTATATAACTAAAGTAAAAAAAGCTTGCAAATTATTACAATTTACACCACAAGGTATATTCCCCAAAACACTTACCAAAACTGACAGTCATGCTAAAGTATTTAGTATCTTCAACAAGCTGCTTTGAAAGTGGTAGTGATCCTGTTTTAAAGGTGATCACAGATCCTGGCCCCTTTGCCTACGAAACATAAACTCGATGAATGAATAAATCATTTCAAGCATATATTAATCAACAGATATTAATTAATATTCAATAACAACAGGTAAATCTTACTTGGGAGTGGTGCAATTCATATCCAGGATCACTACGAAGACCAGGATAGTCTATTTCCGTTACTTTGGGATGGGCGGCAAGAAACTCAGCAATAATTTGTGCATTTTTCTGCAAAATAGAATATGTTCGTTACAACTCACTATTTTTTTTAAGAAATAAATAATGCCACTATATACAGGAAAATCAAATCATCATTCAAAATGAAATTCATTAGTCTATGCAAACCACATTGTATAGTTTTATAATAATCAATCAAGGATATTGAAAGAAAAAAATGAAGCACATAATGTTTGGTTGGGCACCTGTTTCTCCTCAACTCTCAGGGCCATTGTTTTGATTCCTTCCAAACATATCCAAGAATCCTTGGGAGACAAGCCACAACCCGTCGAATTTTTGTAATCGTTTATTTGATCTGCCAGACTTCACAACCAAAAAAAATAAATAAATAAAAAAGAAAGAGCGATTAATATCCAGAGTGACAAAAATGGCTCACAAACAAATCAATATCTTAAATATATCAAGTGTTGGAGAGACAAAGAAAAAGAGATCATACTCTTTTCTATTGGTAGCAAGACTACCAGCCATGCAACTGCTGTTTCCAGCAATAAATTTTGTAGCTGAGTGCATAACAATATCTGAAATCCACAAAGATAGTAAGTACTAATTTAATTATTAAATCTAAGTATATAAAACAACATTTGCAAGTGAGATATGAGGATATATATATATACCTGCTCCGAGCTCCAATGGCTGACTTAACACGGGAGACATCACACTGTTGTCAATAAACAGAATAGCACCGTATGCATGAGCTATCCTGGCAATTGTCTGTACAAAAATTAAAAAAAAAATCAAAAAAAAGTTTTTAAAATTGATAATGTTTAGATAGTAATACTAGTTGTACACATAGTTCATATAGATTAGTTGAGCTTCGGTCCATGTACTTGATAAGGGTTAGATAGTCATGGGCCTCTAATTTCTAATTATGCAAGAAGAGGAGAAAAAGAAATTAAATATACTCGGTCTTGTCCTTATGAGCTAACCAAAAAGTTGATATGATGTAATACCTATTTTACATTTTTATCCTTTTTTTCTAAATTAACCCTATTGATATTCCTTCAATAATAGTTAAATAGAAGAGGGAGGGAGGGAGGGAATTAATTAAAGAAAACGGTTAGGGTGTTTTAGAAAAAAAAAATAATATCATATTAACTAACATATATGCTCAACATAAATTAGTTAATTAAGTCTTACATTAAAGAACAAATAAGCATATTGATGGGCTATTAATAGCAGAAGAGAAAACAAAGGACACTTATAACCTATAAAGAATAGAAAATGACTTACTCGGATATCAGATATTTTTAGCTGAGGATTGATGGGTGTCTCTAACCAAATCAATCTAGTTTTATCAGACATGGCGGCTCTCACTGCGTCCAGATCACTTGTATTTACTTTCCTGTCCAAAATGCAAGCAACATATTACAAAATCATAATCTTTTATAAATCAGTCCCAAAAGCTGAAAACAATTCTTATACTTACTTCACTACGATTCCTTCCTTTCTTGCCATAAGATTGTTTATGAAGTTATATGAACCACCATAGATGTCCTCTACAGTAATGATTTCATCCCCTGCATATTGGAATTATATAAGTAAATAACCATAAAAACAATGATTTAAGCTTACATAGTCTCCAATGAAAACTATGTGAAGAAATATTAACAAGTAGTAATGATTATTGTTATGATTATAAAATGAAAATAAAATTTGATGGATTTTAATTAATGTATGCATTAGGCATTATATATAATGTTGTATTAGCTAATTAAGCTCTAACGATACATTTTATTGAGTTCTCATAATTCCCTTTTTATTGGATTCTAATTTTTTCCACAATCATAATTTATTAATTTAAAAGAGAAACAACGTTAGTGGTTGGTTGCTTGTTGAAGTGGCTCTCACTTAATATACGCATGAATTAATAATCAAATAAATTGAAATAAAATCAAACCAACCAGATTACATATATATAATAGTATATATGTATGAGTATATATATGTGGATGCAAGGAGACGATTATGAGCATACAATTTTGTTTTTTTAAAAAAAATTTGTGTTATCTATGTTTATAATGTTGATAAAAAAAAAAGTTGAAAGTGTTATCTATGTTTATAATGTTGATAAAAAAAAGTTGAAAAACAATTAATGCACATCTATGGTTCGATTTCCAAATCCTTTGTGCCAAACGGCACTTAAAAGATGATGAGGAGATTTACCAGGATTAACAAGTTCACAAACAGCAGTCAAAGCAGACATTCCACTGCTGAAGCAATAGGCATATTTTGCGTTGTCAAGCTTTGCTAATATCCTGAGAATACAAAAATAAGCCAATTAATTAAAAGATAATGCATGGAAAAATTAAACAGATATTGAAGAACCAAGACAACAAAGTATAGTTAACTAACTTTTCTAAAGTATCTCGGGTAGGATTTGCACTTCTAGAATAGCCATATTCAGCAAATTCTGTCGCAGATTTCTGTATGAAACATGAACAAAAGGATAGAAGACAATTGCAGTACCAAAAAAAAAGAATATCATGGAATAGACATACTAATTAAATGCACATAATAACTAATTAAAGAGCTTAGCATTATGCATAGATTAAATTCTTACCATTTTGAAAGTAGCAGTTTGGTAAATTGGTGTAGAGGTTGCTCCGAAAGGATCCCACTCGGCATGGTAATTCACCAAAAATGTAGACAAACTGGGCTCTTTTATTTCTGCAAATAGAATAAAAAATATTAACAAATAAGAAAAATACAAACACATAAACATATAGCATCAACACAAGAAACACATTACAAACCCTTAGTTGCTGGAGTCACAGCAGTTTCCACTACAGCCGGTTTGGTCGTAGCCTTCTCTGTTCTGATCAAGCAATTTACTCGCAAAGCCTTTCCAGAACTTGTGATCTAAGAAACACAGTAAAATAACGAGAAACATTAGCACTAAACTATCACAGTATATAGTTATATACTTGCAATAACTAGAACATTAATATGCATTTTATGTGTTTAAAACAATTATTGTTAATTGCTACCTTAATGCGGGGATTAACAGTGACCGAAGGAACCACCGAAAGGTTGAGAAAAGTAGAGGACAGAGCCATCTCTTAAGTTGAAGAAAGAGATAGAGAGGTTATGCTTATGCTTTTGGATTAGCCGAAGCAAAAGCCCAACTTGATTCAAAATCAAAGACATGTATCTTATATATATACACACACGTACACACGCACACAGAGATTCACATCCACATGTCGTTCACATGTTACTTGCAAGAAGCTTCACAGGATCATAACAACGTGTTGAGGAGTGCGATAATTTAATTATTATATTAGTGACTTTAATTAAGAGATTTCGCCACGCCTTTCGTTGATTGCCCGTAGCCAACGTTTTCTCTTAGGGCAGATGAACCCCCTAAAATTTCAATTATTTTCAGATAATCAATAAATAAAACTAATTACTTGAAAGTTACTGTCTGCATAAAAGTAAAGGCTCAGGGAGATTTATTATAGATTTCAAAGGTTAATGGGAGGTAGATTATTTTCATACAAAATAAAGTCCAGGGGTTTTGTATAATTTAGTTGTCTTAAAAATATCAAATCAGTTTGAATGTCAAGAATCTTACTAAGAGCACTCAAGTTGTGAAATCTAATAAATCACAAATTTTGGGTGAAGTTTAAGGTCCCGTTCGGCATACCGTATAGCATAAAGCTCCCCCCATACACACACACACACACAAAAAAAAATTGAAATACCATTTGGCATAATAATCCTTTTTGAACTTAGAGCGTGAAGAGTTTTCACCTGTGTTTTTCAGGATTTGAATTTATATTTTCCTCCTTATATATAAATGATGAGATAATGTATTGGCATAATCCTAATTAAATGAAGCCGAAACACTAAAACTCAAATTTAGGCTTAATTAAGGATTTTTATTGTTGTTAAAATATCAGAATACCCCTATGTAGTTTTAAAAAATGAAGGTAGGTCTTATAACCCTAGGAAGGCCCTCTTTCGTTTTTCAGCAAATCTCATAAAAGGGAATTAAACAAGAAATTTCCGAAAATCTCCATCATTTCATCCATGCAAATAAATGAATCTCCACATCGCATCCTGAATGGTTACTGTAATTTGAGATAAACCCTTTTGAACAATACAGATTGTCTAAAGCTTACAGCTTTACCATACTTGAATTATATGGATTAAAAAACGGATTATCTAAAGTTGCAGTAGTTATGTGGGGATTCATTTAATTTATTTGTATGGGTGAAATGATGTAGGTTCTGGGATTATTTTTCTTTATTTTCCTTTCATGAGATGGGCTTACCTAGGGTTATAGGACCTATCTTCAATTTGTTTCAATTATAGAGGGACATTATAGCCTTTTAACCACGTTTAGAAATTCTTAATTAAGCCTCTTGTTCTAATTAGGAATTTAATAAAAGTGTGGGCCTAAATCTAGATTTTGGTATTCCAGCTATATTTAATTAAAATTTTTCTTTACATATTTGATAAAGCAAAGTTTTTGACAAAAATGCCATTTATGTGAAATGTGAATAAATTCATTTAAAACTTCCATATTATATACACTTTTGGAGAGAAATATCTTCACTTGTAATGTTTTAATAATAGTAATGGTGCTGCCTTGATTTAGGACCGGGGACGGCGAAAAGAGAGTAGAGTAATGAGGACAGCAAGAAAATTAGTAAGATAAGAGGAAATAAAGGAGAGATAGAAGAAGCATAGTTAGGGAGAGAAATCTCAAATATCAATACTTATTTAATTGGGAAAAT
Source organism: Acacia concinna (assembly GCA_037177275.1). Classification (NCBI taxonomy): domain Eukaryota; kingdom Viridiplantae; phylum Streptophyta; class Magnoliopsida; order Fabales; family Fabaceae; genus Acacia; species Acacia concinna. The sequence goes on from JBAGKO010000017.1 coordinate 2,601,021, forward strand.
TAAAGGGAAAACCCTAGGGAAATTTATATATATTAGAAAAAAATTAAAAAGGTAATTATTCAAAAATATCAAATACCAAAATATAACAACAACAAAGCCTTAATCCCATTAGATGAGGGCAACTACATAGATCGCACAACGTCATTGTGCACATAATAAAAATTGGTTCCCCATATGTCCATGTTGCGTAGTGCTATAATAATATATATCGTAGCAAATTATGAATGAGTTATATCAATGATCTGTGCCATTATATAATATCACGTGGTATAATATTATGTATCGTAGCAAATTATAAATAAGGGTTATATGAATCATCTGCCCCATTTAATATCGCGTGATATAATATTATATACTGTAGCAAATTACAAATGAATGTTATATTAATGTTCTGTTTCGCGTGTATAATATTATACATTATAGAAAATTATAAATAAAGATTATCAATGATCTGTACATAAGAGTTTAATTTAAGAAACCTGTAACAAAATCTCTCCAATGATATGGATGCGAAAGGAAATCTGCGCCCCTGCCATTATATTTGTGTGTATGTGTGTGTGTCGTAAGTCAAAGGTTGTACATAATTAAGTTAATTACAATATATTCCAATATCAATTAATGACTTGAATTAATAAAGTTGCTGATGTGATGAGAACAGAATCTGAATATAGTATTCCCTCTTTTGATGTTTGATATCATGTCTCGGCTTGATCAGAGATTAATAGTTTGTAATAAAATATTAAAAAAATTTGTGATTGAATTTAATTTTGCTATTATATATACGTATATATTTTTCTGGTGGAATGCCACTAATGCAAGCATGCGGTTGTGTGAATTTTAATCCGGATAATTAATTGACCCAAATTAGAGTAAGTATTACTCAAAGTTACAAATGAATTATTTATACAGTTTGAATGTTTGATTTGATTCAACCCCCACATTGAAACTATGGTAATAAGTGTTTAAATACTTATTACCTCCATTTCTAAATAATATTGAAACTATCGTAAATAAGTGGTTAAATACTGAAAAATTGGAAATACGAAAATTGACCGTTGTGAAGACTTTTACTTTTGCATTCCATTTCTCTTAATCGCGTAACTATTTGATTTTTTGCCAACAATCACATAACGATATGATATTATAAACTAATTTTAAGAATAATCAATATTAGCACAAATAAAGTTAGGTTTGAATAATTTATTCTTGTTTGTTAGCAATCTTCGTTTCACAAGTTACACAATATATTTTCCTGTTTGACAATCAAGGGTGTATATATACCTCATCAATTAATGGCATTGGTATTGACCAACATTATTGTCAAATTTTCAAGTTGACTCTATGATTTTACCATTTTATATTTTTATTTAATTATAAAGTCTTGTTGAGTTACTCTTAAACTTGTATTAGTCCTAAACTTTTCATGAGTTCACATACAAGTTTACATATTTTACATTTATAGCTTACAAAATTGTATTAACACACTCTTAAACTTATGCTAACTTTGTCAATTTAACCATATTTAATGACTTTATATAAATTTTCTTGTTGAATATGATAAATTATGAATAGTATGGATTTAAATTAAATTATTATAATTTTATAATTAGTTATATAATTATACACTTTTAATACAAGTTTATTGATAAAAGTAAACTCCAACAAATTTAATAATCAAATCCACGACTCCACGTTACGATTTTAGGTAATTATCACAAGTTTAAAGCTCATGAGTTTGACAATCTTATTGACCAAATGGGTGTTTAAGTGATTATTCTTAAAATTGTCATGAGTTTTAATCTCTAGCCACTTGAATGCTAGAGGTGATTTTAGGATTTTATGTTATCTTGGATTTTTTTTTTTTTAATGAAGTATGTTACTTTGGTTGTTTCTTTCTATGTTCATCACTGATTGTAGTTTAATCCATTAGACCTGCACTCTGGATTATTATTTGTGATTTAATATCGATTCTGGAAGACACGTGGTGTTCAACCGGCAATATCCATTACTCTAAGCCATGATCAACCATGCCATAGAGGAAAATACTTAATTCAATTTCCTTAAATTCATTTTAGCAAGTTCTCTAATCACATGTTATTCCTTTTTTTTCATTATAAAAATTTAACTATAAATCTATATAAAAAGTTAGAATACATCACGTGTAATTAAAGAACGTGATGTAATGGACATAGAAAACTTGATGTAAGTATGGTCCTTAGGCAAAATTTGTGTGTTGGGAGATGATACTCTTACAATCTATTTTCTCATTTTCTTCTCATAATTATTTTATAAAACTATTATTATAGGATTTAATAAATTATTTTTAAAAAATTTTGCCTTTGTTGCATTTATGAATTGTGTATATTAGGTTTTAACAATTTAAATGAATTTATTTATATTTAAAATAAAAATTTTATAAAATAATGAATTGAATATGAACTATCCATTTTTAACTCCAACCACTACTACAAAATTTCATTCATGTGGCGCTCTTTTTAGTAGACAAATATTAACGCCATTAAAAATTCTCATGGCGCTCTGGGTGAGCACCACAGGAAGCTTTTTTTTTTTTTAAATGGAGGCAATCAAAATTGATTGCCTCAACTCCTGTGAGAGTCAATTAAGGCAATCAATTGATTGCCTTAATTGACTCATGTGGCGCTCACCTAAGAGGCAATGAATTTTTTTTTATATCTGCAATTAATTTTTTTTATTCATTCTTGTTTGTTTTGTGCTTCCAAATTTAAATCTAATTTAGGAGAAGGAGAAGTTGCGAGATATGAGCTTCCAGTACACTTTTTATT
>JBAGKO010000017.1:2651706-2662561 GCA_037177275.1 Acacia concinna
TCTAAAAATATGGTTTTCGATAGAGCACAATGGCGTCATGCGATCCATGTAGCCGACCCCACCTAGTGGGATTAAGGTTTTGTTGTTGTTGTTGTTGCTGCTGTTGCATTAGCAATTCAAAATAAACTATTTGTCCACTAAAGCACTTGTGGTCTATAGCCATTCATAGTCATAGGTCCATAATAATTTTACAAAATTTTTGACTTCTTAAAAGGACATATAACATTGTCTGAGTCAAATACAAGAGATCAATCATAAGAGCTAACCTTAATCCCTGAAATTGATCGCAATATTTCCATAGAAGGCATCTTCAGGACAAGAATCTGATTATCTGCACAGGATATCTGAAGACCCTCAATTAGTAAGCCGGTATGATCAGCTACTTAAGGTCCAGTTATATGTTATACATGGGAAAAAAAAAATCCTTACAGAGGAAAGTGAAGGATCTGGAGAATCAATGAAATACAGAAGTGGAGATCCAATTCTTGGTAAAAATTTCTTCTTTCCCGTGTCCACCTGCCACACTACAAGGACTCCTTCCTTCCCACCTTGTAAAAATCAATGAAATAAAAAAACAGAAAGTTATACTTTTGATGAACATCTAGCCAAACAACAGAATTTGTATTGTTTCTGTTTAAAGAAAAAAATATGTATTCATTACGCAAATAGATCTGAACAAGCTTTGAACCTCAGACATTTACTAAGTCATATAGAGTGCCATATGAGAAGTACCTTATATTAGATTCAATCGGTTTTGGGAACAACCTAGATCTGGCAAATAAGACAACAAGCTACTTGATAGAATATTGAAAACAAAAAAATTCCATAAAACTTTTCCCAAAGTACCCTTTACCACCCTGACGCACAAAATCTAGAAGCAGGAAGTACCCTTTACCACCATGAACACAAAATCTAGATACATACCTGAATACAAATAAGCTCCATCTGAAGAAAAAGAAAGAAACATCACTCCAGAAGGGTGCCAGTGCCAAGTGGAACATGACTCAGCATCATCATTGTCCCTAACCCCAGGTTTTTCTTCCTCATCATCAGCTGATATGCTATTCACTATTCCGCTTCCGACCAAAAATTTCTGTGTTCCAAATCCTCTCCAAATTAAAATCCTTCCAGATCCATCACCTGCAGCCACGACTCTCTCTATTGGGTGGAATGCAAGACATGTCAAGGTCTTTGTATGATGCAAAGTAATATTCTTTGATGCAACAGAATTGGAGTCCACCGGAGGAACTTTCCATATATGAAGCCTGCGCTTGTTTTTAATACCAAAAAAATTTCCTGAAGGACTAGTAATCAACGATTCTGGCCTTTTAGTCTGTCAAAAAGTGACCAAGCAGTCATACATCTAAATAATAAAAACGGGCAATTACAAAATTACATTTTCACATGACACAACAATGTCAATGCATTTAACCACAGAATCAAACATTTTCCACTAAACATGATTCTCTAATAGATGAACTAGACTATATAACCACCCAATGTATGATACAACCATTTTAATAAACTTTGCATCATTGAGCAATCATCTTTCTTTCTTTCTTTTTGGAAAGGGACAATTACACACACACAAAACACCCATTACAAATCTCCTCCCTTGTAGGGGAGGAAACTCACAAATAACACACCCGCAAAGGGGTAAACCCCTAGGGAACTTGCAACCTCGCTCTTTTTTTGTTTGTTTGTTTGGGGGTGGTTGTGTTTTGGTTTTTTTTTTTTTTTGGGGCGCCATAACGTCATTGTGGCACCAGGTCGCTGGCATTCAGCAATCATCTGGCTGTAATGTTACAAGTATAAGAATGTCTATAAAAAAGGAAGCAGATATGCTTTCAGATTTTACCTCTTTCAAAATTAGTTTGCTCATCTGGGACTTTGTTAAATTACACTTCCTGATCTGTCCACACAGAACTTTGGACCCGTTGGCTGCTGCCTTTTTATCTTCAACAGACACATAAGCAAAAGTAGCAAGTGTCTTTGCATTGTTCTCTTCTGGCTGGCTTAATAAATATGAAGGTATTACCTAAAATATTTAAAATTTATTCAAAAATAGAGTCAGCATCATTCTACTTCGATAAATACGCATGATAAGGTACTATAATCGTTTGGTTTCCAAACCCAGAAAAGGGTTGTATTCTTGACTAATATACAAGACACAAGAAAATGTTTTCCTAGCTGTTCGCCATCGAAAATAACATGTACTAGCTACAATTTATTCTCTTTGTATCAAACAAAGCAATTAGGTTCAGTAGCACTATTTTCCTAGAATTTCCATCGCATAGCCTGGCCCAAAACAAATAACAGCGGGAGCTTTAGCTCACTATCTTAATGAGAACGGGAAACGCTACCATGGAGAAAATGGGTAGCTGAATATCAACTGTCTGCAGTAATTCAGGTGTTGAATAGTCCCATCTCCTAATGGTTCCATCAAGTGAAGCAGTCCAACAGTTGCATAAAATCTTTTTATCAGGGCTCGAAGCTGGCTCCACTATCACCGAAGTCACAAGTGCCGTATGTCCTTCCAGTGCCGATACCTAAGCATTAAACAAAACAGGAGGAAAAAAAAAAAAGACATTGAACAGCTTTCTCGGAACTTATAGTAAGAACTAGTGATCGTGATGATGGAGGTTTATAGGACCTGTAAACCTGTGGAGGTGCTGAAGATAGTGACGGTGTTTCCTGTGCAAACCAGAAGCCGCTTGGCATCATTGGAGAAGGCAGGAGGTGCAGACACATAGCTTTTACCTCCTCTAATCATATTCGATTAGTAAGGAGGAGAAAGAATACAAATAAACAACCAGAATCTACTCCGCTGAAGTTTGAAGAATGATAGAAGAAGAAACAAATAGCGAGGGAGGGAAGCAAGGAAAGCGAGTTTGTAGCAGGGAGGCGGCACAGAAGAACTTCGAATGAATGTCGCTCTTTGCATAACGAAGATGGTATACAAGGACAAGGTAGTACTCAGCGCCAAGCGATGACCCAATGTTTTTGGGCTTGGGTCGCATTCGGCCCAATTTACACAAAAAATAATAATACCTGAGTTAATAATTTATTAACTTTAAGTACATTTTTTACCGAAAACTTAATTATATTTGATTGATTAATAGCCAATTCTTTCAATTAATTTAAATTTAACTTGAATTGTAGCACAGTCAATAATTATTTCAGCTTAAAAAGGAATTCATGGATTTTATACCCCAAATTGCAAAGTAGTGTGGTGTGTGTGGAGTCCCTTCTTATTGGAGGAAGTGTTTAAAGGGAATGGTGCAACTTTTTTTTTTTATATAAAAGATCAAAATGCATTAAGAATAAAAAGATAATACATCATTTTTCTACAATCATGTGAGGACATGATTGTAACATGTTAAAAATATTGTGATTAATAAATTTAACATAAGAAGTAGAAGTGAAATTAAAAGAGCTATAATCTGATATCCATGTGAAGAACATTAGCTGAGTTATCAGTGAAGAACATTAGCTGAGTTATCAATGAATCACATCCTAGACAAGAGTCGCTTCTTCATGCAAAACACCTTGAGAGCATGACAGCTAGATGATTGAAATAGAGAACAAGTTAGAATCAAAAGTAGAAATGCTCCAAAACAATGCAAGTTAAGGAAATGCAGTTGAGGTATTTTCTTCCAGATGCGATATTGTAGAGATTGCCCTTCCTGACAAATCCAAGATTGAATAAAAGAGTAAGAACCCGACTTGTCTTTCTCCACAAACTTAATCCAAGCATTAATATCAATGTGGTGCAATATTGGAATTGTAGAATGATTAATTGTATTAGAGACTTTAGGCATTTCCTTGATTCTGTTAGCTAGAGAACACAAGGAAGATGTAGAAGTTATTTCTTTGATCACAGCTGTTGGTGTTACCTTTAATCCACTATGTAAGATCGAATTCCTCTTCATCCATACAACAGTGAGGACTTTGATAATAGAGGTAATCAAATCCATCTTACCGTCTTGGAACAATTGAACTAGGACTCTTTTCAACCATATCTTGAAATCACCAATAGTTGAGAAGGGGAAATGAATTGAAACTCCTCTGAACCACACTGCCTTTGTAAAAGGTCAAGTTACAAATATGTGCTCTAAGGATTCTTGATAAGAGCATCCAAAGGACATGAAAATTTAACCTATAAATGATGGTTATTGAGAATATCTACGGATAAGATTGCATCATTCAAGAGCTTCCAAACTAGTAATAAATCTTTTCTTGGCAATGATAGGGACCATAAAAATTTGCAAAAGGCATCATACACCCTAGGTGCAGAATAAGTAAAGATAATATTGTAATCTTTAAAAAGATTATATTTACCAGAGTGTGATAAAGACCAAATCATTCTATTAGAGGAATTGTTCAAGGAGAGAGACAAGTGAATTATAACTTCTACTGCATGACTAGGATAAATCAAATGAACCAATGGAACATTCCATCTAATTGGACACCAATTAGAAGGAAGATGCACTAATAAATCCTAAACTTTTTGGTCTAGACTGCATGGGCTACCACAAGGGGTGGTTTAATGAAATGTTGTTACCGTTGCCAACTCTCTAAGTCAAATTATCATATATGAGATTTGCACACTAATGAATACGTTTCCAAATCCAAAAAGAATTATAAGGCTTTTTGAATATTTCAGAACTAGAGGAATCCACATACCTATATTTCTGAGTTTCTGTAAGAAGAGACTCTGAGGAAGATGTCAAAATACACCATACTTGTTTGGACAACAGTGCAATATTCACATGAGCTATTGATCTGATTCCCAAGCCTCCTTCATAAACAGATTGAAAGAGAAAATTCTTACTCTTTAAATGAATTCTATTACTATCACCATTAATTCCCCAAAAAAAATTAAGGCATCTAGAATCAATTTGATTGCAAATATATTAAGGGTGCTTAATGCAAGATAAGACATAAAGATTTGATCCTGCCAAAATAGATTTGATTAGGGTTAATCTAAATGCCTGTGATAGTAGCTTTGCTTTCCATGTTGGTGTCCTTTGCTCTATAGTAGATAACAATTGATTATAAACTTGAGCCTTATTTCTTCTTGGATCCACCCATGTTCCTAGATACTTGCCCAATTTATTAGTAAAACTCACCCCACCTCTAGGCTATGTGGTATAGTTAGTGCCTTGTGTGGCACCCAATCCGGGTTCGATCCTGGCCGCATGAAATAAAAAAAACTCATCCTTAAAAAGCGAGAATATAGTGCTTTTTGTCCATGAGATATGTTAGGGCTGAAAATGATTGAGGATTTATTCTTGTAAATTTGTTGGCCGAACCATTGACTATACAACTCTAATGAAGCTTTGATGGAATTTACACATTAGTCACCTGCTTCAAAGAAAAATACTGAATCATCAGCATATAAGAGGTGAGAAATTGGTTGTGTGCTACTACTGATTCAAATTCCTCTTAAATGACCTGAGTGCTCAACAGAATTAAGTATGCAAGACAGAATATTGGCTGCAAGAATGTAAACATAAGGAGATAATGGATCTCCTTGCCTAATGCCTCTTGTAGGAGAGACAGTACTAGTAATATGACCATTGAGTATTACTTGATATTTAACACTTGTGATGCATTACATAAACAAAGCTATCCACTTATCTAAGAAATTCATCATCTTCATAATAGCATATATAAAGTTCCAAGATAAAATGTCAAAAGCTTTTGAGAAATCTATTTTCATTGCCATTCATTTCATTCAACCTAAAGTGGTTGAATGAATTTGATGCATAAGATGAATAGCTAATAGGATGTTATCAAAAATAATTCTTCCTTGAAGGAAAGCACATCGGAAAGGAGCAATGTATGAATTTAGAACACGCTCCATTCTCGAACAAAGCACCTTTAAGACTACTTTGTAGATCACATTACACGAGCTGATTGGATGAAGGTCTTTAAAAGTTTGGATAGAATCAGATTTTGGGATTAAAATAACGTTGGTCCTATTAAAAGACTTCAACAAAAATTCATATTCCCAAAAGGAATGAATCATATTCAACAAATCTATTTTTACCAATTCCCAATACTTTTTGTAAACATTAGCATGTATACCATTTGGTCCTAGGGCGCTACTTTTTGTTAAAGAAAATACAACTTCTCTTACCTCCATTAGGTTGAAAGGCTATAGGAAACTTTGAAAATCCTCTTGGGAAAGGGTTAGAACTAAAAGATCTGGTAATGCTTGTAAAATTTGATGAGAAGTCATAATATCATAATATTGATAAACTTCTTGAAAATGAGCTATAGCAATGCCAAAGATTTCCACCTTATTACTTGTCCAAGTGTCATCATATTTCTTGATACTGGTAATCTTATTTTTTACATTTTTTCTGGACACTGTAGCATGAAAATACTTTGTATTTCTTTCCCCATCAAATAACCATTTCCACTTAGCCTATTGTGCCTAGAAACTATCTTCACAATCATATAAGAATTCAAGGTTGTGCTTAACATTAAACAATGCATACTCTTGAGAAGAGGAGATGCTACCAGACGTTGAGATTGAGGAAGAAAACTTTTGTAACTCTTCCTCTACTTGTTTGATCAACTTGTTTGATCATGCTAAATAAGTTTCCAACAGAGTAATTATTTCAAAGCACCAAATCAAAAAGAACTCTTTGGATTTTACAATAAAGCTGAAAAGATGGAGAACCCTGATAAAATTGTGTCCAACAAGTTCTTATGATTCGATCACATTCAGGAAATTGGAACCAGAACTCTTCAAATTTTTTAACTTTTGTTCTCCTCCAATCATCTTCTTGCAAAAGCAATATTAGACTGTAATAAGATGCATCAATGGTAAGAGTATTCACAAATGAATTTGGATAAGTAGAAATCCAATGAGAATTAACAAAAGCTCTATCAATTCTTTCAAGGATAAACTAACCCCCCTTTCTATTGTTAGACCAAGTAAATTGTGGTCCTTTTTGATAGACTTGTAACAAGTTGCATCTAAACACTTGCGAAAAGCAGATATCCCAATAGTTGTGCCATGACAGTTAAGCTTGTCATCAGTTGACAGTATTTAGTTAAAGTCGCCAATTAACAAGCAAGGGAAATCAATTGAAAATGCACATGATGTCATCCAGTTCCACAACACATATCACATAGCTAATTCAAGAGGTCTATACATGAATGGGACAAAATAAACAAAAGAGGCATTCACTTCATTTATTTGACAGTGGCATACAAAAGGATTGATTTCAAGAACTTGAAAATTGAAATTAGACATCCAAGCTAATATGGTTCCTCCTCCTTTACTAATTGCATCTGTTCCACAATAGTTTAAAAGACCTAAATTTAAATGAGGTGAATAAGTTGCTTGTATTGATATTTTTGTTTCAAACAAAAAAACAATGTTAGGACAATGCATTGATACCAAGCGCCTATATCTTTGAACTGTTGTGAATTTCCTGAAACCATGGCAATTCCAGCTGAGAATTTTCATAACGTCTTGGGAAGCTTTACTGGGGCCACTTCCCTAGCCATTTTGATAGAATTGTGAGTCACAAAAAAATTTGATCTTAAACAGATGAGATCTATTAATCCTAAATCAAAGAAATTGATTACCGGCATACCTTTTTATAAGGCTGAAAGAAATATGTAGACATCTCCCATGACAAATATCTCATCCTCTTTCCCATATTAGCCTCTTTTTCCCCTACATTTCTTCTCCCTCATATCTTTTATGCAGAAACTAGCTTTCACAGGAATTCCAAAAGATCCAATTGAAGGAATGATATGAGAACCAAAATTAGAATATTGAGAAGGCTTATTATAATGTTCTCAAACCTAATAATTGATTTTCATATTAGAGAGATAATTATAGTCATTCAAATTGAATATAAAAACCTTTCTTTGAACTGAACTGAAATAAGTAAAACATGCCTTCTTAGAGAGAGGACAAAGATTATCTAATTCATCACATGAGGAAATTTCCTTCCTCTTCCTCTCATCCTTTGAAAAAATCGAGCCTATTTATAGCATGTGGCATTAGAGGGAGATGGCTTCTCATGCTTACGATTCCTAAAAGTAGACATATGACATTAAGACTGAGACACATGATCTCCACAAAACCACCCTTCATCTACTTTCTGGATCATTTACTAGATGAGTTATTCAGAGAAAAAATGTCTACTTTCCTCTTGATTACACATCTATCTTCTAAACCTCTCTGAATTAAACAACCTTGACTTCAAACAATCTTTCCTGATAAGAACTGTTGTGAAGGAAAATGTACAACAATCCTAACTCCAGTCCCTCGAGCTCAGGAAGAGTAGAGTCCTAAGGAACCTTCGTATTTAGCAATGATCGACTTTGAACCCACAACTGAAACTAAGAAATATGGTTGAAATGGGGAAGCTCTTTTGCCATTACAAGCCACGTGTCCAACACCCATACAAGAGGGGCACAATCTCCCTACTTGTTCTAGAACAAGGGATACTTCAAAGAATTGACTATCAAACATCTAAAATCTGTGAAGATTAATAGAGTTGAGTCCCAATTTTGAAAGAAATATTAGAATGTGCAAACCACCATTAGCCAGTTGAATTTTTTCATCAAAGCATGAGAAGTTACCCATAAATTCACCAATATATTTTGCCAATTCCAAATTGTAATATTTAAGGGAAAGACCAAAAATTTGAATCCACAGTGGCAATTGGTGTGCATAAATATTACTCATGGTAATATTTGGCCTTCATGGGATTAAATTAGTGAAAAATCCTTGTAGCAACCAAGAGCCATGAAAAACATATACCTTAAATCCTCCTCAAAGTAGAAATATATTATGAAGGAGTTATTGAGTTGTTTAACTACTAAGATCAACCCTTGCCGCTTCCAATGAATTTTGATCAAAGATTGTAATTTTGAGGCATGCAACTTTCGACTATCTATCACTTTGGCAAACACAAAATGATTTCTAGAGAAGAAATTCTAATCACGTCTAGAAGAAGGGGACATGTTGGTACGTCCATAATAGAACTAGATAACTAAACCTCATACTAGAGCACACAAATACTCCATAAAAAAAACAAATAGTCTAACCAACCAACAGCAACAAATTTACAATAATATATGAACTAGATATTGCTAGCAACAAGGAAAAATAAACTAGAGAAGTCAAATTAACCAAAAAAAAAAAGAAAAAAAGGATTTTATAGCAATGGTAAGTGGCAAAAAATATGAATTAGAAAGAACCAGATTTCCTTCTTGAGGGAGAGAAAGGAGAAGCTGACATCTGATCAATTGTTCAAACCACAAAGAACTTATGATTGATGATGGAAAAGCCAAATCTGAGAAGATTAACTCAATGAAGATTAGGCGAAAGAGAGACAAAAGCTCTCCATTTAAATATTAGTTGAATCCAAACAGAGATGTGAGATTGACATGATTACAGTGGCGACAATCAAAAGATAGTAGCATCAATGTCGAAGGCTACGAAATTGGTGACATTGACAATTTGGGGTTCTATAAGAGAGATCGAGGCATTCAGATGAAATCCATTGATGAGAGGAGACAAATACTGAGCAACACAAAAAATTAAGAGAAATGAAACTCTCTGATGTATCAAGGAATAGTGAATAGATTTGAGAAAGACGAAGCTCTCCAATGGATTATGGTGCAACTACACTTGCAATATGTTGGCAAAAACACTAAAAAAAACTATACTTTAAATGTGTTACTCTAAAATATTTTATAGTGCACACGTCATCTAAAGTATATTTCATCCATAATTTTAAACTATTTTTAAATACAATTTTGAACTCAACAATTTAGATAATCTAAGGTATTAGATAAACATAAAAATAATTTTAGGTACTGAATGCACTAAAATCATAACTTAAGATACCAGATGAACTTAAAAAAATACTTTAAAATGTTGCATGCACCTTAATCCATGTAAAAAACAAAAGAAAAGAAAAAGAAGCAATTTCTTTAAAAATTTTAGGAAAAATCTCAGAAAAATGCCATCCAAATCTATAAAGGACATTTCAGTGCTCCCAAATCAGCAAATCTCAGTTCAGACTTTTGGTAGAAATATGGGATTTTATAATGTGCCAAAAAGACCATAATGGACATCAATTAATTCTTCTGATAAACATAGAGGCTGAGAGTATCTGACAATCACATGTGGTGGGTGGGGGAAAACTTACAGAAGGAAGAGAAAAGAAGACAGACAGCAGTGAAGGTGTAAGGTAGGTGGTATTTTTTTATCCTTCTTAACTCAAATCTTATACTTCTCTAATCCTTCCACCTTGATAGGGCAAAAACAATTATACTAGAATGATGCAATTTATGTTGGGAAATTAGCTTCTTTCTTTTAGAGTCTCTTTGGATTATAAAAACACGTATTGAGACTTCAAAAAGTTTTCACCTTTATCAAAATGTGAGTCAAATGGATTTTCAATCAACATAATGTAATCCTCTTCCTCATCACCAATTTCATGATCAACACACCTTCCAAAAACCCTCATTTACCATCTCTTCCTCAATAAGAAATTGAAGAGGTTCCTTTGTCAGAGGACACAATATAGGTTTTCCAATCTCAATCTTTAAGCCAGTCGACAAATTGGTCCTCAAAATGCATTGATTAAGTTGTTCAATTTGAGCTAGCAACTCTTGACCCTCTACATCATCTGAGTTGTCTTTTTTCTCAATGTAGTTCGTCATTGTGCTTAGCTTACACAGACTACCCCCAAATCTCAGAGCCAATATGGTTTAACTATCATTAATTAAGTAAAAGCAAAACTTTTTTGGCAAAACTATTGAGGGATTCAGAGGTGCTTAAGGTATAGAAATAAGAAAATATATA
>JBAGKO010000017.1:2662661-2679466 GCA_037177275.1 Acacia concinna
TTTCCAATCTCAATCTTTAAGCCAGTCGACAAATTGGTCCTCGAAATGCATTGAAGTTGTTCAATTTGAGCTAGCAACTCTTGACCCTCTTCATCATCTAAATTGTCTTTTTTCTCAATGTAGTTCATCATTGTGCTTAGCTTACACAGACTACCCCCAAATCTCAGTGCCAATATGGTTTGACTATCATTAATTAAGTAAAAGCAAAACCTTTTTGGCCAAACTATTGAGGGATTTAGAGGTGCTTAAGGTACATAAATAAGAATATATATATATATATATGATGGAGGTGGACGACCTGTTTTGGTAAGAGGAACAAATAAGGAAGTTTTGTTGATTCCTCCAAGAAGCGTCTATTTAAGACATTAGATTTATGGGCCTCTTTCCATGCACATAAATAATCATATCTATGTGTATCTAAATTAGGATGATTGTAATTCTTGCACCCTAGAACTTTAAATGCACGTATCCAAAGCATTGACTATTGGTTTAGTTAATTGAAAGTATAAAACGGGAAGCAATGGAAATCATCTGTATATCTTAGATCAATAGCATCTACAGTTACTGCTCATTTTCCTAAAATTAGGTCCTTTTTCCTAGAAGAAGATCATTGTACAACTTCCACTTGGAGTCCATTGTATTGTGCTCACTTGGCTCATCTGGCGATAATGGCTCTCTCTTTATGTTGGATCACAACCAGAACAAAGATGGGGCAACAAAAAATTATACCTTAATAATGGCTTCTCTCCTCCTGCTGAAGAGGACACAGGCCATGACAGTAAAGAACACTTACACCAGCAAGCTCCTAACAGCGATTATGGCACTCACTTTCAGTTGGATGGCAACCAAGAATGGAGATGGGGCAAGAAAAAATTGAAGTAAGCCCTACTTCTTTTTAACTTTAACTGTACTTGAGGAGCTGACGACATTATGGTCTTTTTGAGACATATAAAATCCCAAATTTATACCAGAAGTCTGAATTGGGATTTGCTTATTTGGGAGCACTAAAATATCCTTTATAGATTTGGATGTTATTTTTTTTATGAATTTTATAATACTTTCACTAAAAATAATTCATAATATATTTTAAATTAAAAATAAACCACTCTCAAGCTAAATCCAAAAAAAATTAATTTGTAAAGAAAATTTTTAAATATTTAAGTCAGAAAAATAAGTTCAAATATTTGGCACTTACCCAAATACTTAGTTCTTGCAATAACTACTCTTTCAAGCAATTAATTAAAAATTGGACCAAATAAGCCAATTCGGATTGAAAACTGATGAACTGGCCATATGTCCGATCCTGTGAAAAATGAAAGGGTAAATTGGACTAGTTAACCTGGACTGACCCGGACCGGTCCCATGACTAAACCGCTTCACCCCTTCTTTTAAAAAAAATTATATTTCCTTTAAAATTTCATAATAATAAGCTTAAAATCTTGACTTTCTCACCAGTTTAGGCCCAGGTTAGTTATTCAGTTTGACCACAGACCCTTGACCTATTGCCTAGACCAGTTTAGTGACTGGTCTAATTTTTAATACATTGCTTTCAAGACATTCCCCTATTAACCCTCTTGTAGGACGCCGTTGGGGGTGTTTGTTTGCTTAAAAAAAAACTAGTTTTAAAAGCTATTTTTATAAGTTGAGACAAAACTTTTCTCACATACTTACCTCATAAAGCTTAAAAGTTATTCTCAAAAGCTAATCCAAATAAACACTGGTGTGTTTGTTTTCCTTTGAAACCTAGGTTTTAAAAGTTATTTCCGCAAGTTGAGACAAAACTCCTCTCACATAGTTACATTCTAAATTGTAAAAGCTATTCTCAAAAATACCTTTGAATTTAGCTTTTAAGAATGACTTATGGAGCAAAATAGCTTTTTTAGAATAGTTTTTTTAAAAAATATATGTTTTGAAAAAATGAGAGTGTTTGGATAAATTTTACCATAATAGCTTTTTTCATAGTCAAATAACCAAAAATGACATTAACTTTTATAATAATTACATGTTAGAGTTGTGATGCCATATGAACTAGAGATATCTTGATCATCATTAATCTCTTTAGTCCCTTCTTCTTTATCAAAAATTTATAATTTACTCATTTGAATTTGGCTGATAAAAAAAGAATAGAGATCTTGGATATTCTTAAGATCTCTTATCTCTTCTTTCAACCCATTGATTTTCTTTTGGAGGTCAGTAATGGTGATTGGGTTTGGATTATTCTAAAATCATTTTATTATTTCAATAAAATCATATTTAGTATTTGGTTGGATTTGTTTTGAAGATTTTGAGGAAGAGGCAAAGACAACTCTTTACTTGTTAAAATATTTTACCTTATCCTCCTCTTTTGGAAGGAAATTTATTATTTCAAAAAATAAATGTTCTTCATGGGTTATTACATTAATTTGAAGATTTTCTTATTCATTGTTTGTTTCATCAGAAGAGGATGAAATATCATCTTGCTGAAGTTGGTTAACTTCATCATAAGAGGATAATTCATGTTTTTCATCTGAAGAGTTTTCACTTAATAGATTGTTTAATTGCTTAAGAATAGGTTCCTCAATTTTTAAGGCTCTAATTTTCTTATTAAACCTACAATATTTTGCCATATGACCTTTCTTGTCACAACCAAAGTAGACAATTTTCCCTTTGAGAAGGTGAAATTGAGGTTTGGACTTAAATTTATTTTTAAATCTGTTAGGTTTGTTACTCCTAGATTTTTTCCAGGTTTTTTTCTAATATTTTTTAACCTGGTGTTTTTGTTCTTTACCTATGTTTGGGTTTAGACTTTCTATAGGTAGGAAAACCAAATTGTTTGCATAAAGATTCTATTAACTTGTATAATCAGAATTTAACTTGTTTATGAAGTGTAAAATACTTCACTATTACCAAAAAAAATTCCTATGGCACTTTTTTAATTAATATGTAGCGCTCAAAAATATCAAATATCATGGTGCCACATTAAGTTCCTGTGGTGCTTTAGGAAGCGTCACAAGAATTCCAATATGTTTTTGAAAAAAATGACTTTAGGTGACTTGTTTTTTGAGGAAGCGCCACATGAGGTGGGTGGTCCACTTTAAATGGAGCTTCTTTGAAAGTCTTTTTTTTTAAAAAAAAAAAATTCTTTTAGAAACCTATATTATTTTTGTCCACAACACTTTAAATGTAAATTTGAGAACTGTATTTACAAATGAAAAATATATATGCAAACAAATTAAACATTAATAAAATGTAACTTAAATATCAAATATGATACCAACAAGCTATTAATAAAGAATACTTATTGATTATTGGAAGTCAAGTAGAGAGGTGAATTCCAACCCAACCACAAAAAAAGAAAAAAATATTAAAAGCAGTTAAAAAATATTTTGTGAAACAAGAGAACAATTAGTAAATAGCAAGAAAATGAACATAAGAACATATCGTATAATTAGTAAATAAAAATATGAGAACAACTCAAATAAGATAACAAGAGAATAAGAAGAATATAAAAAAGGAACACAGACGGTGCTATTTAGCATACCTTTTTAATGGAAATCTATATGAAGAAAAAAAAATAGTGGACCTCAGGGTATGTTTGCTCAATGGAGGGGAGGGAATGGGAGGCGTTTCAATGGAAGAGAGGATTTGAGAAGGATTTTACTTTACCTTGTTTGGATGGATTAAAAGGGAGGGGAGGGATTTTAATAATATAAAAAAAGGTAATCAACAATATAAGAATATAATCAATAGAAAATAAAACAGACACCAATTAATGTAAAAGTCTTTGAAATGTATCATATAAAGAATAATTAATATTTGTCATGTAATAAAAAAAATTTTACCTGCAACTTTCAAAATGTGTGTATTAATTTGTTTTTCTTATAAAAATATGTATAGAGCGATAAAACATATAATACAGTATGATACTAACGATGTATAACATAAATATAAAAATGAGACAATATAGATATATTAAAAAAAAGTAAAAAACATGTGCATGTTAATTAATAAAATAAAAAAATAACATTTTCCCTCCAAGTTCCTCCAATTTTGGATGGGAGGGTTAGGGGGGAGGGAAAATCTTAGACAATTTTCTCTCCCTTTATAAAAATTTTTGTTATCCAAATAAAAGGAGATGAGTAAAAACCCTGCCCTCCCCTCATACCAAACAGACCCTCAAACTATAATGGGGTGAAGTTGAGAGATAAAGAAAAAGGGAAGAGAAACTAAGAGACAAAGTTAGTGGGATAATAAAAATATGAGAAGAAAAAAAATTAGCAGGATAATAAAAATACGAGAAGAAAAAAGATCTCTTAATAATTGGGCCGCTTTTCCAAAAGAAAAAAGACACCCCATAGGATTGAGATTTTTGGTGCCACCCCAACTGACAGCACCCAAGGAGGCATAAGTGGATGATGACCTCTAACAATGCATTATGTAAAGCAAAATTTATGATGATTTTTAAACTAACTTTTTTATAATTTGATAATTAAATAAATAAAAATTACCTCCCCAGAGTACTTGAGAGAATATTATGAAGATGACAATGACTTAGGTAAATTACTATTAAAAGAATAGAACAACCTCCTTTCAAAAATTTATGTATAAAAAAAAAAGGGATTGAACATGAATTAGTTTTATAGGAACCCACATGTACTCCCCTATGTGTTATAGGGGGAGTGTCCTTCAAGGGAAATGGTATTTATTTCCTTAAATGAAATACAAATTAAAATAATTAAATTTATATTAATTAAAATTTCTAAATTATCTCCTACAATCATAATTATAATTAAAAACTAAAACTAAAATAAAAACCCAAACGGCCTTCCTATTCCTATCACCATATCCTTCTTTTCAAACTTCTTTCAGTAATTAATTTTGGTATTTATCTATATGTCATTATTTTTTCTTGCAATAATTATTATTATTTGTTTATACTATGATTTATTATATATGTCTTTTCAAATGCTGAAATTTTACAAACAACTTTTTTTTGGCTTGCACGCAAATATTCTCTAATGAAGGAAATCCTCATAATTGCAGATTTTTAAAATTTTATTCAAAAATATTTCTCTATCGATATAGATATATATATATATATATATATGCAAAAGATGCTCTACCCATAAAAGTTCTTTCTTTTTCAAAAATACCGGTTTACAATTGAAATAAAAAAGGTTTTATTACAAAAGAAATTATAAAGAAGGACTTGAGGGAAATGATATTTTTATCCTTTTAGGAAAATGGTATGTATCTCCTTAACTAAAGTATAAATTTAAAATCACTAACTTTTTCTTAATTAAAATTTCTAAATTCTCTCCTACAATCATAATTAGAATTAAAAACTAAAACTAAAATAAAAACCCAAACCCTCCATATTCTCATGACCATATCCTTCTTTTCAAACTTCTTTTCAATAATTAATTTTGATATTTATCTACATGTCATTATTTTTTTTCCTGCAATAATTATTATCATTTGTTCATACTATGATTTATTATATATTTCTTTTAAAATGTTAAAATTTTACAAACAACTTTTTTTTTTGGCTTACACACAAATATTCTCTGATGTAGGAAACTCTCATAATTGCAGATGTTTAAACTTTTATTCAAAAATATTTCTCTATAATTATATATATGTGTGTGTAAAAGATGTTCTACCTATAAAAGTTCTTTCTTTTTTAAAAATACATGTTTACAATTGAAATAGAAGAAGTTTTAGTACAAAAGAAATTATAAAGAAGGACTCAAGGGAAATGATATTTTTATCTTTTAAGGGAAATTGTATTTATCTCCTTAACTGAAATATAAATTTAAAATCACTAAATTTCTCTTAATTAAAATACCTAAATTCTCTCCTACAATCATAATTAATTAAAAACTAAAACTAAAATAAATACCCAACCCCTCCATATTCCCATTACCAAATCCTTCTTTTCAAACTTCTTTTCAATAATTAATTTTGGTATTTATCTACATGTTGTTATTTTTTTCTTGCAATAATTATTATCATTTGTTCATACTATGATTTATTATGTACTATGGCCTAAGCATTCTAAATTAAATTATAAAAGAATTGCAAATTTTTTAAAACTATATATTTTCAACCAAAGATTGCGTGGATTTAAGGTATAAAATTTCTTAGAAATTTGGTTTAAAAATAGAATTGGGAATGTGAGAAGAAATATAGGAGGCTGAGTTAGAAGCATTTTAATATTTTGAAATTAATATTTTAGTATTTGGTTTGTAATCCTATGACCATATCATTCTTTTCAAATTTTTTTTAATAAGATTCATATCTATATGATGAGCTCTTATCCAAGATCCTTTATGACTGAAAGATGAGTATCATCACTCTTCTTTCTGGATCCAATGGATTTCCACATCCTTGTC
This sequence comes from Acacia concinna, assembly GCA_037177275.1. Lineage (NCBI taxonomy): Eukaryota > Viridiplantae > Streptophyta > Magnoliopsida > Fabales > Fabaceae > Acacia > Acacia concinna. The sequence goes on from JBAGKO010000017.1 coordinate 2,669,036, forward strand.
AACCTGCTTAACAAGAATATAAATACATTTCATCAACAAACAGTGATATGTATATGTAAAAACTCATAAACTTAGTGACTACATTACAACCTAAGCTCAGAAACTTAATGACCACGTTACGACTAAAACAACTTAGTTATAATCATCCCAATAAATAGAAAAAAATCACTAATTGTCTTGCTCCCTCAGTCCCTTGGGTATAGCTAGCGACCACCTGATAGTGTTGTCAAGAATCTAATCATTCTGGAATCACCATACCATCTTAATATCCAAAACTTTCTCACTAAGCTCAAGGTTCTGTCATATTTATTTTCCTGCAATAAGCATGCCCCAAGATCCACAATCGAGAGGTTTACAAGGGGAATTGAAGTTTCAGGTTGGTCATCCAGAAAACCCATTTCTAAACAAATTTCTTTAGGTTTCAGGCATTTCCTTGCAAAGGACGACTCTGTTTTACCAACTAACTCCAGCACAAACATAAAAAGAAATTTGGGCAAGCAAACACATATAAAAGAGAAAATAACCTCGCTACTTCATAGTTCATTGTACACCATTTCTTTTCAAGGAGTCAAGCACCGCAATAACAGACCATTATACATAACCATCTCATTATAAAATAAGGAAAATTGATCCTTAGAGTCGATTTACATTTCTAACATGTGATTCTTGGATGTAACATAAACAGAGATGATGCTTGAATTATGATAAACAAAAAAATTTGATTGATAGCCTTCACTTGTGAGTCCTGCAAATTAGAAGTTACCAAAGATAATTGGAAGTCTAAAATTCACAATCATAACCTTCAACAAATTACATATCACTGAACTTGAGGTAAAGGTTCATAGGAACCTTTCGGTATGTTTGGGAAGTCATTTTTATGGGCAAAACGTCCGTTTTGTGCAAAAAGAAGACATTAGAATTAGTGCATGCTTATTTGGGTGTTTGGGATAAATGTTGATCTATTGGACTTATGTTAAATAAGTATCTTATTTTAATAAGCAAAAAGTTCTTGCTTTCCACAAATTGGAAGTTTTGCTGCCTCTTTTTTGATTTTTTTTAAATTTTTCTGTTGCAACTTGTGCCTTTTGATAATAATTATAAGATTTAGTTGGTTTTTTTGCAGAGATTAAGCAAGCGAAAAAAGTCAACTAGATCTTATAATTAGGACCGTATGTATTATAAATATCACAATATATTTACATGTAATAATATTCCCTCTAGTTTTAATTATAAAACCCAGTTAATTTTTTGGAGAGATTAAGGAAGTAAAAGAGTCAACTAGGCCTTATAATTAGAAGTGGAGGTAGTAATTATAAGATACAAATGAATTATGTTCGTGATAGAATTAGAGACCGAATTATATGGTCCATATGATCCGATTAATAAAGTAATATAATTTCATAAGAAATTTTACATTTATTTGCTTTCTAATTTATATGCATTTTTAATCATTTAATTTTTTTATAATTATATATTTTTAGCTTTTATTCTTAACTTTTGTTAAAATTAGTTTTTCTTTTTTTCTGGTATAATTTTTAAATTTTACAATATATATGTATAATATATTAACTAATATCCATGTCTATTTCATTCATTTACTACAATAAGTTACTTTTTAACATATCAACCAAACACATTTTACTTTTATATAAGTTATTTATAAGTCACTTATGCTACCGTCGATCCAAACATATATAATTTGACTTATATCTAATCTGACTTATTTATAAGTCACTTATGCTATCTCAAATTATAAATAAGTCACTTATCCTACCGATATTTCAAACACACCTTTTATAGATGTTCAATATCTTAAGAACATTTGCGTGAAATCTGATAATAGATTTATCAAAGACCTCTTCTTAGTATAACAAACCACCACCACCGATACCAGTTAGAATTGACACATGAAGGAAGAGTGGAATCACAGAATCAACTTTAATTGGCATGTAGAGATTCTTATAAAAAGAAAGAGTGGGACTTTCATACCTCAAAAGCTTGAGCTCATGACAAGCCGAAACCACTTTCATTGGCGATGTGTTCTTCTTTGTTGACGCAAGCTCACAATGTCCAACAAGCTATAGATTTACGACCCAAGTTCTCAGATTCACACTCGTCGTCGGCGCCAAAACAAGAACATCCAAACAAGACTTGTGACTTTCGATTTGAAAACGGGAAAGAGAGAGAATAATGCCGACTCGTGACCTTCGATCTGAAGAAGTCCCAACTTCAACACACATGAGAGGCTGGAATGGAAGAAAAGCTGAATGGTGCAAGAGTGTGGATGAATTCTAACAAGTAAGGGAAAACGGTAAAATGGAAAGAAAAGAGAGAAAAATCGAAAAGCAATAATTCAAAGCTTATGGAAAAAGCTGATTTTAAGTCAAACTAGCTTTTTAAAAAACATGAGTATTTTACGAATTTTAAGGTAAGTATGTAAGAGAAGTTTTATCTCGCTTAAATTTCTAGATCCGGACATTCCCAAACAGAATCAAATCAAATTAACTTTTTTATTTTTAAGTCTTCAAACACACACTATTACTGGGAGAGAAAAAAAAAAAAGGCGCGCTCACACACAAAAAATCCAAAACCTCTTCGATTCCGGTTGCGGCAGCGACGCCAATTTTTTGGGCTGGGGAACAGCTACTTCCAGTTGTTGTTCCACTGCACATCAGGTGAGTTGAGTCTGCGGCGGCGAGTTACATTCTATGGTTGTTCCTCCTCCTCCTTGTTCGTAGCAGGTATGTGAATCACTTTATCTCGAGGACGAAGTGGCGGACCCGCCATCGTCGTGCGCGCAGCTGATATATTTCATTTCTCCCCGGACTTTGAGTCATAGTTTTGGAGTGCCGGGTGGATGGATCATTGGGAATAAGAGTTAGCTTTTTTATCACTCGGATGCACTGCGTGAGTTCTGATTGCAATTTAATGATGAATCATGGAGTTACTGCTTTATCAGTCACAAAAGACAAAACTGGAGAAACCAAGATTGGAAAACTTTCAGAAAGGTCTTATTTGTGCACTATGCTGGTGAAGCTGTAACTCCAAGATTAGACAGTCCAGAAAGAAACTTAGGACCTCCTTTCTTATTTGTGCAATGTGTATTTTCACTAGAAATTTTCCTCCGGTACTACGCTTTTGTTCCCTCCTTCAATTTGCCTTTTCTTCTACTCTCCCGAAATGTTGGGGCACTCTTTGTCTCATTCTTTCACAGCCTCACTTTCTTTTCGCTCCTGCTCGATTTCAACGCGTTTTTTTATGGTTGTTGATTTTGGTATTTCACCTGTGCCACTAGATTAAAGAAAATCCTGTATGGCATACGCGAAACTGAAATGAGTAAAAGTTATCTAAACTGCGCAGGTAGAAGCCTTTTCATAAAAGGAAACCTCTGCCAGTTTTAACAAGATGAATGATTCCCCTACGTCGGAACTTGAATTCAAGGTGGGCCATCGAGTACATGCATCTAGTGATTCACAGAGAATTGGTACAGTTAAGTATCTGGGGCCTGTAGAAGGCCATCCCGGCACTTGGGTTGGAGTTGATTGGGACAATGGAGATGCAAAACATGATGGATCCATCAAAGGGATCCGATACTTTCATGCAAAGTCTGAAAGATCGGGGTCATTTGTTCGTCCCCAGAGTCTGAGCCAAGGCATTTCATTAGTGGAGGCTCTTGAAATCAGATATCGGGGTGACTCTACTAAAGATGAAGAGGGTATATGAAGCTTTAAAATCATTTGTTGTTAAATTTATATCATACCGTTGGGGCCAGATTTATGCTGGGGAAAAATATTGAAAATGGTTTCACATTAGTTTCTGGCGAAAAATAAAACGAAACTGCCTCTGTGGAGTAAGTTAAAGCTATTTTTCTCTTCTTCTTGTGTTCTTTGGTTGGGTTGTTGAATGAAGCTTCTTAATGACTTTAACTAGTGAAGACGTGGAGAAATGCTCAATCCTCGTTTGTCAATTGTACTGTAAACCTTGCAGGGCTTGGGCATTCATATTAATTACCTTTGATAAATTCTCAGTTTTGAATATATTAATAATTGATTGACTTGCTACTAGACTTTTGGATTGCCTGATCATGGTTTTTGTTAATTCAGTGTCCAGAGTTTTACTACTTTATATGCTATTAAACCACGGGACTAAGTTCTATTATAACAACCATTTAGTTATTGTTTTGAAGCTTTCTGCTTCCCTTTAGGATCCATTAGCTTTTAAGTCTGTGTTCTGTGCACAGTTTCCTAGGCTGATTAGACCCAGAACATCAATTGGTGATTTCTGTTCTCTTTTCCTGCAGATGAAATGTATGTCCTTTCTGCTAGCAGCAGACGAGTCTCTATACAACTTGTGGGAAAAGACAAAGTTCAGGATAAACTAAGTCGATTCGAGGAGTTGACCAGTGCATCACTATCATATATGGGGGTTAGTTCCCCTGGAATTCCACATCATATCAGTACTACGATTCCAAGTAAGCTTCACCTTGATTCTAAATTTTTCACTTTATTTCATTGCACACATTAAGATGAATGAATGTGGAAGTTATCTCCCATATTGTAGAGAGTGCAGAATCAGCAAATGACTATAATTATGCCTGAAACTGTATGAGGAAGTTATGTTTCTTTCTTCTACCTCTATATTTATATGCTGCTAGGCATTTCGGATATAGGTGGGCAATTCCGGAAGGGGGAAGTTAAAAGGAACATGAAGAAGTCCAATTGAAATTTTCAACCCTGCAATTATGCGCGCGCACATATAAGAAGAATATATCAGGAGAAAATCACCCGTTTGAATGCCTTTTTTATGGAATAACATTCATATTCCCTTTTTTATTACTTTAAATGTTACCATTTTTACTTTTTGCAACATTCATAAGTTTGGGAATTAATAGTGTATGGTAAAAAGCTTGGTAATTAATAGCGCCAATATCTCAATGATCTGCTCTTTGACTGCAAGGGGTAGTTCTAATCTCTTTCTGCTTTGAGGAGAAGCTGTTTTACTCTGAGCTAACTTATGGTGAAAGTCTTAGACTTTCCTAATTCCTATTTTTCGCAACACTTAGCTAGTAGCGCCTTGTCCTCCTTCTTCAGGGGTTCATAGGGGTTGGATACTCCTTCAACCCTCATTTGCTTCCTTGAACCCCTGTTTCTTGAAATCACATATTAAAAGAAGTTTCCTTTTGCTTTTTAACTGGGTATTTGCAATTGGATCCATCTGTGTTCTCATAATTTCTTTTATTGCAGATATGAAAGAACTTGATCTGACTGGAAATTTGCTTTCTGAGTGGAAGGTATGTTTTGAAAATGGGTTTTTTTGGAATTTTTTTAGACAAATGTCTCCTGTCTAAGCTTGGGCTTGCGTGCTTCTCTTTTCTGAAACATTGGTATCTTTAGGTTGGGATGCTTGCATTATGCAATTATTCACCTTATGTTTGATATTCTGATTCCAACTTATAGAAATCAGTTATTTATTATACTTCTTTTGGGCTTATATTTTTAAATAGAGTATTAGTTTGTACGATGTTATCGCTTAGAATAGCTGAATAATATGGCAGTAATTAGTCATTTTAATTATAAATAAAAATTTTGACTTTTCTGATCCCTTTGAGTTCGAAGTTCTCTGTCTGCTAAGGGCTGGTACTCTCATTTAGAACTTAATTTTCAAATTTGCTGTCCCCTGGATGGCTGGAACATTTAAATGAATTTACCATGAGGAGAGCCAAATTCAAAAATATTATAACATTTGCTGCTTTACAGTCATAAGCAAAGATGGCTGTCTCAGAGCATCTATTTCATGTTTTGTTCCTAGATGTGTTTGCTTGAACATGTGCATATAATCTTTAAAGGCCTCACTTTATCAGTGCAGCCAAATCTATTCACCTTTTTATTTCATTTGTCTATTCACTTTTGGTCATTTACTGTAGTTACTCTTCTCCATCATTTCTTGATGACTCTATATTATGATATTGTCCTTCCTTGACTGCTTCAAGTTCTATGTTGTATTTAATAGTCTAGGACATGGATGAAGTTTGTTATTTTGCCAGTTTTTGATAATACTAATAGTAATTTGGCCTTTGGAGATTTCTATATCATTTAAATTGAGAGGTTCCCCATAGCAAGTACTAGATTATTCTATTTTCTTTTGATTTTTCTGTATGGTGATATCTATTCATCCTCCTTCTTGCTGCTCTTTTCTCTCAATTAGTTTCTTTTCTGCCATTGAAATAAAAGCGAAAAAAAAGTTGGCATGGATGTTTGAAAGATGATTTTCATCAAGATAAGTCAGAGAGTACATTGGCTACTAATTGCTTACCAGCAAAATGCTATACAGGGAATGAATTTTTAAAGACCCCCTTAAATTGTTTTGCCTTGCCTTATTTCATATTGCTTGGCGATTAATTAGAATTTCTTACTTGCTGATGATCTTTTGAAAGGATGTTGGTGCAATTTGCGAGCAGTTATCTCTTCTTGGGACGCTCAACTTATCAAACAACTTCATGTCTCCTTATACATCGGGGCTTCCTTTACTGAAGAACATCCATGTTCTGGTTTTAAATAATACTGGTGTAGATTGGGTGCAGGTGCGTCTATTTCGTTTCTTGGTTTGTCTTTTGTATAAGCTTTTTCAATTTTTAATTAAAATTCTTATTTTTTGTCTTTTTAATTAGGCAGGTTCAACTGCTTGGACAATCATTGCCAACTCTTGAAGAGCTCCATCTTATGGGAAATAATATAAGCAGAATACTGGTATCATGCCTTGAATATGGTGGTGCTCGTTATATATCTTATATAGTTTAGCAATTTAGTTTTAGATGTCTTGTCCCTACCACCCAAGCAGTTGATGAGGAAGAGAGAAGCTGAGAGCCTAAAATCAAAATGTCCACGTCCACCACATCACCAAAATATTGCCAAATTGATGGTAGATAAGATTAAAGGCTAAAGCAAGCAGTCCACTGCATTGTTGATATCTTCTTTGGTATCACTCTGCCATTGGTATCCAATTAAAGAAAGATAGCCAACATTGCCTTACATGGCAAACAGCTAGTTATGGGAATCACAATATTATAACATGACAACATTAAGGTTGCTGTTAAAGTATATGATGGAGACTTCATGGAATCAAAGTTTTCTCATCTTCCCTTGGATATTTCTATTCTGACATTGAAATCATTAATTATAGTAACTTAGTTAATTATTTGATTTCACTATGCTTTGTGAGGGATTGTGCTGTTTCTAGTTTGGACAGGAGGGAAACATTCCTGTTGTGCTTTAATGGTCACTTTCATGTTTTAAGTTATGATGTTCTACCGTTTTTTTTTTCAAAAAAAAAATTGTTAAGATAATCAATTTTCTAATCCTGTTTTCCCCTTTATGTTCAGCCTACGTCTTCCACTGTGGTTCAGGGATTCGATTCATTGCGGCTGTTGAATTTGGATAATAATTGTATAGCTGAATGGGAAGAAATCATGAAGCTCTCTCAGCTAAGGAGGTTGGTAAAAGAGAAAGTTTTATTTCCTCTTCATTTCTTTTGTTCTTTCCCTTCCCTATAGCCATTCTTTTGTCTAGAATAGTTTCAAGTCTAGTGATTTACTGATTTTTCTATGTGTGTGGATTTGTTTTAGTTTGGAGCAGCTTTATTTGAACAAAAATAGTTTGAACTGCATCCATTATCCTGATCATGCTGGGACGTATGAATCGGAAGTTGCATGCCGTAAGCCTTTTCCGAATTTGCGCTGTCTTCTAATAGGTAATGTGGTACTATTTCCTTATAAATCATCCTTCCTGCTGTTAAATGTATATTGAATTCTTATAAGTTTTTTAATTCATCCTTCAGGTGGTAACAACATTGAGGATCTGGCTTCTGTAGATTCATTGAATTTGTTCCCTAAATTGGTGGTAAAGTTGATATCAAGAAGTGTTTATTATGCTTCAAACATATTTATTTTGTAATTGTGGATGTATTTTTTTAAATACACACAGCAGCAGCAACAACAAATCTTATGCTACTAGGTGGGGTCGTTTATGGATTTTTATAATACAATTATCTAATATTCAATATAGTCAAGCTTTATTGGGTCTAATTGGGTGTAACTTTCCTGAGGTTATTTTTTTTTCATCTACAAGGTTCTTGCCCTTTTTACAGGAAATAGAGTTCCTTTCACTTGACCCAATCACCATTAATATTTGTGGGTGGATACTATTATTGAAATCTGTGAATGATTGAAAGGGAGAGATGAGAGCAAGTAGTAGCCCCTCAGTTAACTGTCACATCTATTTCAGCGTTTTCTCCTCATTTGTTCCGCTCTTGTTTTTTTCCATAATTCCTCCTCCCTCACAAGCCTTACAATTTCCTCCAGCATTTGTTTATGTCATTCAGGTTTCTTTGCATTTCTCCATTCTCCACCCTGCAAATCTTCTTTCAAGTTCTTCCATTTAGAGTCCCATTTTTTCCTCTTCTCCCAAAATTTTCACCTCTTTGATACCAAAACACAGAAAGAAAAGATGGATGTGACCCTTCATTTGGGAAATAGTGTGCCAAATAAGACCAAACTAAACAACTAGAAGGGGGGGAAAAATCAACATAAACAACTATTTGATCATATCTTATGCTAAATATTCTTATTTTACTTGATAAGATTTTATGTTCTGATTATTTATTTTCAACATTATTAAAGGATGTCAGGCTTTCTGAGAATTTAATTACTGATCCTGCAAGGGGCGGAGTTCCCCGATTTATTTTGATTGCAAGATTAGCAAAAATTCAGATTCTCAATGGGAGTGAGGTAGATTTCTCTGTTCCATATTTGCTTCCTTTATTTACTTCTTTTATGAAGTCTGATGTTTTTATATTTTATTTACCTCCCAGATTAGTCCGAGAGAGAGGAAGGACTCGGAGATTAGGTATATTCTCATGATATTGTGCTTCTATGTACAGTTTGCAACTCAATCACGTTTGTCAAGCAATTTGTATTCCATTATGTTAAATCAGTGCTACATTTGATCTGGATTTTATTTATTTACATCTCTTATGCAGATATGTACGGTTGGTGATGTCAAGGTTGCTTGCTAATCATGAAGAAATCAAGCAGCATCCAAGGTGAATTCATGCCTATTTTGTAGAGCCTTTGTTCTAATTCTGGTCTTGGGATGGAAATATGACAGGCTAACTCACTGGGTATCATTATACATGGAAAACTTTTTTATCACCAGTTAACAGCATAGAATTTGCAATTTAATGATGTAAATTTAACCAACTAAAGAAGCAAGTTGATGCCTTGAATTCCGTGCCCCTTGGCCAAAGTGATGACAGAGGATTCATTGTGACCAATAAATTCAAAGTTTAAAGATCTAACCATCCGAGCATTTTGGTTTAAAATTATGGAGGTGGCTGGTCTGGTTAGATCAAAATGGTTAGGGTTATCTGGATCCTAAAATATCTTTGGTTGATTTATATATTCAGTTATAGGAGATTTATGTGCTTTCAAGGTTTTGTGATCACAGCCCGAATTCTGTTTAGCCATATACCCACCCTTGTACTTTTTTGCTTTCAGCCCCCGTCTCTCTTCTTCTTGCGTTCCTTTCTATTTCCTGCTATGTGATTTGGCTGCTTGGGTGGGTTGAGTTCCATTTGATGCCCAAAAGATCTTCTAGTTCTTTCATGGGAAACTTTAACGAAAGATACATGGAATATACCATTATGGAGGGTGGGAAGGCTTTCAATTACGAAGTTGCATTCTAAGGAACATTGAAAAGTGGAACCTGAATGTTAAACTTACCTCACAAGTTAAGCCTGACAACCATGATGATAATTGCTTATTAGCAATTAGTTACCATTTGCTTTCGTAGTGTTTCTAGAAACAATACTGCACTCAACTACTAGTTCTACTGTGCCCTAGCCCATCTCACTGAATATTTTTTTTTTTTTTGGTCAGAAACTGGATACCATACATTAATAACAGAGCTTACAAAAACAAGAGAATAGTACTTCCTAATCTATACTGATAAACAGTCTTTTATCTACCTCCCTTTTTCTATGAAGGAAAAGGAGGTTGATCAAAGACACAAAAATTACCTTCTAAAGAGTAAGAGAGTTTGGCTAATCTATCGGCTAAGATCATATAATCTCTAGGAGCATGAGAGACTTGGACAACCCAATCTATATTCAAAATAAAACGAACTTCATCAATTACATCCTTAAAGGGGTGTTCCTGGTCACAACCTCTAAGGACATAATTGACTGCATCAATACAATCAGAAACTAACACAATTTTCTTGACACCCCTAAGCCAACACATATTGAGACCATGAATCATTGCCACAACCTCAGCTATGGCAGAGGGGATAATAGTTAGTTTACAAGAGAAACCACATATCCAGTTCCCTTCTGAATCCTGTGCGTAGCCTCCACAACCTCTTGGGCCACTTTCTAAGA
>JBAGKO010000017.1:2679566-2704850 GCA_037177275.1 Acacia concinna
CCAGTCCCTATTCAAAATAAAACGAACTTCATCAATTACATCCTTAAAGGGATGTTCCTGGTCACATCCTCTAAGGATATAATTGACTGCATCAATACAATCAGAAACTAACACAATTTTCCTGACACCCCTAAGCCAACACATATTGAGATCATGAATCATTGCCACAACCTCAGCTATGGCAGGAGGGATAATAGTTAGTTTACAAGAGAACCCACATATCCAGTTCCCTTCTGAATCTCGTGCGTGGCCTGAATATGTTGATCAGACACAAGAACACTATTTTCTTCTCTCCTCCATCTACAATTTGAATTTTTGTTTTCCACACGTCTTGAAGGACCTGAATCTTTAGTTGCTTTTTGTTTACAGAAAATGTTTACATTTTTAATTGTCATCTTTGTAGTCTGATATTCCCGGAACACCAAGGACTCTTCATCAATATTTTGTCTCTCGAGTTGTTTTGTGAGGTACTGATGACTTCATTACAGGTTTTCTGAACTCAAAAAAATTTACGGAATTGAAGATGAAAGGACATCAACTGGAACTTCAGGCCCACAAACAATGGCTTCAGGATTATTGTGTATGGATGTTACTATTTGTATGAGGTTCTTTTATTGAACTTAAATGGATGCTTTAACATTCTGGAGAAATCAATGCAGCTATCACTCTGAAGTGTGTGGGACCATCCATGGGTGAAAAGCCACCACTGACGAAGAAACTGCCAGCAACAATAACAGTTACACCCAAATACTTTGCTACTGTATCATTTTCTGTCAGGCAACCCTTACCAATTACCTTATTTTTCTTAGGTTGGGAAACTAAAATTGCTCTGTGAAAGCTTCTTTAAGCTGCAGTCAGTGAAGCTAAAATTATATCTTCAAGAAGAGGTTTGTTTTGTATACTGAAATATTATTCTATTTCTTATTTAATTGCCTGACAAAATATTTAAAAACCAGGAGCATCGCCCTCTAAATATTCAGGGGAGGCCTTGATAAATTTGAGGAATACTTTTTCTGGCCTGTGTTCTCATTTGCACGATACACACGCGTGCGTGCGCGCAAGTGTATATTGACAACTTCCTAAACTATGGGTCCTGTATATTAGGAATTAATGAAATGAACTCACCTAGTTAGTAGTTATTGCATTTATCCTGTCCTATTAGATAGGAACCAAAACACTAATTTAAATTTAAATTTAAAATTTAAAGCATACATTCATGTCCCTCTAGCTTAGCATAAATGTCCTCATTCTCCACCATCGATGCAAGATTGTTAAAGTTTGTCCTTGGTTAGTGCCTTATTAAATATATAAGCATACTGTTTACTGGAAAAGATGTTGGAAATGTTGATAGTGCCTCCATCAATTTTCTCTATGATGAAAATGCATATCTATTCTCACATATCTGGTATGATTATGATGGAATCTTTGCAATGTCGATGGCTGCTTGGTTATCACAATATAATTTTATAACTGGGGAGAGGTGGTGTGGTTCTGCACTTGGCTAAAATTTTCTTTCTTTTTTGATTTTACAGGGCTCTCCCCTACCTCTTTTGCTTGACAATGACATGGCAACTTTCTTTGACTTTGGAATTGGCAATGAATCAATTATCCTTGTAGATGAAGAACGTTAACATGCATAAAGGGGAATTTCTGATGAACTCGTAGTATGATTTTCATCATGTTATGATTTGCTGCACTCAAGTCTTACCATTGTACTTGCATATAATATTCCTATGACAAGTCTTCATGTACTCAAATTCGTGGCTGGTAATTTTTAATCGATACATCTCCTGCTTATTAGAACTTAAATCACGAACACCTCTGAGCCTTGTATTAACTGGTGTGGGCCTTGTACGTTACTCAAGTTTTGCGTTTGAGAAATGAGATGCAAAATATAAATCACTTTTAGACGCTTTGCATTATTTTGTCTTAATATCAAACCCTATGTAAGTGGTGGGCGAGTGTGTTGGCTGTGTATCCTTGCAACGCGCATCCTCCCCAATCCATCCATTTTTGTTAAAAAAACAAAACCCGTCAGGGAGGTAAGTATAGCTTCTTCTTCTTCTTCTTTTTTTTAAAAAATTGATAGAAATGATAAAGCAACTATTTATCGTGAACTTTGGATGCATAGTAAATGTTGAGTCCAAACGGGAAGAAATTCAATTTTTTAAAGTGAAGGATTCAATTTTTTCGTATGGCTATATGATTGATTTAAATTTAAACATTGTCCGCCTAATTGAGGCAGCATTTTCAAAGGTGAAATCATGTTTAAACAACATTCCATTAGCCAAATAAAGGTATCTAGTTACTAAAGTAGTTAGCTTTGGTTTTAAATTCCATTGATGTGAAGGTCTTATTGGCTATAAGCATTTTTTAAAGCGTTTTTTAAGCCTTGAGGTGCCAACTCACTTAAAATTTTTTTATACAAAAGAAGTTGATTCCACAATTTAGTATTGTCTTTAATAAAAGGATATATGTCCTTAAAAAAAATAATTCATTCCACTCGGAGTAATATCTACAAAAGAACTTTGTTGATATAAAAAATCATATAGGCAAAGTTACTTCTGATTTGATTTGGAAGTGCTCAAATTTATCAAATAAATATATAAAAAATATTTAAAATAGTGTAACAAACTTGTTTGATTTTTTTTTTTACTTATTGAAATAAATATCACGACACCTCGGCTAGCTGCACGACATAAGCTCTTGACGACACAGAGAAGGAATCGTATTTTATATGCAGAGATGCTATTGAAGACTTAATGATGTTTTGAGAGACTAATTCCATATTTGAATGGAAAGAAAATTAGAGGGGAAAGAAAATTATAAGAGAAAACTTCTAAAAATGACAATTTTTTTTATCATTTATGGAATTTTTTAAAATTAGTATTTATTTTCTCCCCACTTATCTTCCCCATCTAAACATACCCTTAAGTGACAAGGAATTTGTGTAGACAACTAAATGGACAAATTACGGCGACAGAATAATAACCACATACGAGATAATAATATTGGGACACTCAAGAGTTAATGAAGTTTATATGCAGAGATGCTTTAAGCTTTGTTTGAATTTTAAAACAGAGTTAATGAAGTTTAAAGTTTTTCTTAATCTATAAATAGTTAATACTATAATATAAATATATAGGAAACTCAAGATCCAAAAATATAGCTAGAAACTTAAAAAAGAAAAGAGTTTGCAACCCCCATCAATTTGCGTGTTCCATTATGTACTACTATCACTTCTCTTTAACGTCTTTACAAGTTTTACATTCTGATCCACTTAATCACTTTACGAAATATTGTTCAAACAACAGAAGCAGTAAAGACAAGAACACTATAATATTTGACAAGAATATTTGTGGATCTGACCTTCTTTTCCCCCTCAGACTATAGTCAACGCAAAAGATGGGTTTTGTTCAATAAGTGTAAAAACTTGGTATAGTTCTACTTCTACATCCTCACAGATATGACCAACAATCAGATCCTTCAGATTGGATTTCACATCATTGACTTGGTCATATCTTAGTTTTGCAATTATTCTATTCTATCCACCAAGATATTGCTAGAAAATGAAGTATTGAAAAACAAGTAATGAATTAAAAATTCAAACTTTAGTAGTTGATTGAACCACATCAACTCGTAAAACACCAAAATAGGGCTAAGATGATGTTGCCAAAAGAAAACAAGACATTTGAGGTTTAGCTGCAATATATTAAACCTTCACTTTCTTAGTTTCTTCTCTCTTCCGGTTTTTGTTTGACTTCGTTCCAAAGCTCTTGGTGTTGTTTTCTGTTACATTTCTCCCTTCAGGGAATATACAGAGAGTAAAGATGGCCAAAGGTTTGAAGAAAAGCAACTATGAAGTGCTGGGAATGTGTTGTAATTCAGAGGTTGTTCTGATTGAAAAGATTCTGAAGGGTCTTCATGGAGTTAAGGAGATCTCAGTCATGTTCCCGACCCGAACCGTCACCGTAATCCATGACCTTGATCTAATCTCTGAGTCACAAATCAGTGAGTACCATAATATTATTATTATATCCTTCAAAGTAGATAGTTCAATATATCCATGAAACATACTTCATCATGAGTTCCGCTAACAACACTTTTTGACTTCAGAATCCATCTATGCTCCTAGGATTCTTAATAATTTAAGGTTATATTCTTTTTTCCAATCAAATTTTCTTGATCAGCTGATGCACTGAACATGGCAAGGCTTGAAGCTAGTTTGAAACCAGAAGGAGAGACTAAGCATGAAACAAAATGGCCAGCGCCAAGTACTTTGGCTTGTGGCTTGTTACTTGCACTTTCTTTTTTGAAGTACGTTTATCAGCCTTTGAAATTCTTGGCTATTGGTGCTGTTGTTTTTGGCTCCCCTAGAATTCTATTAAGAGGAATAGCTTCCATCAGGAATCTCTCTCTTGATATCAACATTCTGGTTCTATTGGCAGGTAATTATTTTCTTTGTTTGGACACTCTATACACTATTCACCATAGAAAGTGTAAAAGAATGATCAGTTCTGATCTGAGGGGAAGGAAAGTAAGAAAGGGTATTATGTGTTGCAGTGTTTGGTACTCTTGCTTTGGGAGATTTCTGGGAAGCTGGAATCATCACCTTCCTATTCTCCATAGCTCAATGGCTAGAGACAGTAGCAAGTTACAAGGTTCGAAGATAGAAAGTGTGTAACTGTACTTTAGATTTCTGCTTTGAAGATAGAAAGTGTCCATTTGGACTGTTCTAAGTTCTGAAGATTTGCCACCTGGCTTGTTTTTCAATGAATGTGATAAAAAAAACCCTCAAACATTCTAAGGAGTTTTAGAAGGAAGTTAGAAAAATCCCATTATTTCTTCTTTTACTCTTAAATGGAGGTGACTCCAGCTGAGAATTTCACTAAATCCTTTGT
This sequence comes from Acacia concinna, assembly GCA_037177275.1. NCBI lineage: Eukaryota > Viridiplantae > Streptophyta > Magnoliopsida > Fabales > Fabaceae > Acacia > Acacia concinna. The sequence goes on from JBAGKO010000017.1 coordinate 2,684,468, forward strand.
TTTAGATCTCAAACTAATTTTAGTATCTTCACTCTGACATGAAATATCAACACGCTAAGTCCTTAATGAAATACTTTTTTCAATTCACAGGCTATGGTCACCATGTCCTCTTTAACAAACATGGCTCCTCAAAGGGCCATTGTTGCTAAGACTGGGGAACAAGTTAATGTCAATGAAGTTAAGATCAACACTGTCCTTGCAGTCAAGGCTGGTGATTCTATTCCTCTTGACGGTATTGTTGTCGACGGGAAATGTGAAGTCGACGAGAAAATGTTGACAGGAGAGTCATTCCCTGTCACCAAAGAATTCGGTTCAACTGTTTGGGCTGGCACTATAAATCTAAATGGTTAAGTATCTTCTTTTCTTTTTTTGGATTATCTTTTTAGTTTCTTCTCTTGGAGCAATTCTGTGTCTTATGTTTGAACTTATTTCTTTCTTTCCAGGTTATATCAGTGTGAAAACAACCGCATTGGCAACAGACACGGCAGTAGCAAGAATGACAAAGCTTGTTCAAGAGGCTCATGGCCGAAAATCCAGAGCTCAAAGATTCATAGATACCTGTGCAAAGTACTATGTACCTGGTCTGTGAGCTTCTGATGTCAAATTTTACTTCAGAAATTTTGCTGAAGCCCTCTGTCCTCCATCTCAAAATATAAACTTCATTTCATGTTTGTCAAAGCATTTTTTTTTTCTAACTTCATCCTTTGACTGTATTTGTTACATCTATTGTCTTTCTCACTTGTCCTCTTTACAAATAAGGGTATAGTTGAAAAAAAAAAACATATTTATTGCTCTTAACCAATTTTAACTCTCTTATAGATAAACTCAAATAAGTGATTTGAAGCTTATAATTAGGGACCGAGGCATTATATATTAGAATATCACTTCAACTTAAATATTAAAAAGGTACTTAAATAATATTTGATTTTAGCCACATAATAAATGGGTTATTATCAACCATTAGACATACACTCACTCCAAAGCCTTTAAGGCACAACCCACATATTTGAACTCCTGAGCTATAGCCATTTGATCATAGATGTTCTAATATCATGTAAAAAATCACTCTGATTCTTCCTGCTGCTTCAAACTCATAGCTTGACGAGGGAAAGCAAAATACTTTCACCTGAAAGCCACAAGCTTAATAGGCTGCCAGAGATCATGTAACTAATTTTTCCCTAAGTGCATAATTTTTAGAGCTCAACACATTGTTCACAAATGTTCACTCCACTTATCCTCTTTTCATCAGAGAACCTAGCAACATAAATCTATTAAACTTCACTTAATTCTAGTCCATATTTTTATCTAATATGCTACAATATCATAGTCCATTGACCAACCATTCTGAAAGCATTTTCACTGATTTTGAGCTAAATTACAGGGGTTTTCTTGATATCAATCGGTGTAGCTGTTATTCCTATGGCATTAAGGGTTCCCAACATTAAGTATTGGTGTCACGTGGCTATTGTGGTATTAGTGAGTGCATGCCCTTGTGCTCTTATCCTCTCCACACCTGTTACAATCTTCTGTGCCCTTACAAAAGCTGCCACAAGTGGGTTGCTTCTTAAAGGTGGAGACTACGTAGAAGCACTTGCAAGGATTAAGATTCTGGCTTTTGACAAGACAGGCACATTAACAAAAGGGCAGTTCAGTGTCACAGATTTCTCAGCTGTTGGAGATGATATTAGCATTCGACTGTTACTTTACTGGTAACTCCAACTATTCAGGCATATACATGTTAATACATTGGATCTGGGAAATATATAATTGGTTATAGTTGTCATTAAGACCTCTTGGAAAAGCTTATATATATTCATGACTTATTTAATCTATCTAATAACGTCTTAATTGAAAAACATTTTAGGGTTACTAGTATTGAGAGTAAATCAAGTCATCCTATGGCAGCTGCACTTTTGGAATATGGAAGGCTACATGATATCAAACCAATCCCTGAAAATGTGGAGGATTTTCAGAATTTTCCAGGCGAAGGAGTTTCCGGTAAAATTAATGGGAAAGAAGTCTATATTGGCAACAGGAAAATATGTGTGAGAGCTGGCTGTGAAAGTGGTACTGATAACACTGTCTTTAAAGCTTCAACCACTGTTTCTTATACAAGTTCATATTATAAATTTATTTCATTGATCAATTCAAATGTTGAGATGCAGAGTTTTTAACCAAGGAAGGAAGCAATGGTTATATATGCTGTGGACCAACTCTACTTGGAGTGTTCAGCCTATCAGATACATGCAGGTCTGGAGCTTCAGAGGCAATTGAAGAGCTTAAGTCATTAGGTGTGAAATCAGCAATGCTGACAGGAGATAGCACTCATGCTGCTACACTTGTTCAGACTCAGGTATGCCTTTAGTAATCTATACTTGGCTTATAAACAGTGTGACTTACTTATACAGCATACTTACAACAAGAAGTCTTATCTCATTGACTAGGATTAGTTACACGGAGTGCACAATGTCATTGAGATATATCAACAATCAAAGCTTTGAATAAATTGTTGACCAAGAGATCCAACTCAATAACTTTATTGAGTATTCTCTTTTGTCTTCCTCCGCTCATTTTCAAGTGACTCTATATTGCTTGATCTATCATTCTCACCGGTGCATTCAATAGCCTTCTTTATATGTGTCTTGACCACATCAAATGATTTTCTGCCATTTTCTCTTCAATAAATGCCACTTCAACTTTTAATCGCATATGACTATATATTCATATCGACATCCTCATCTCAGCTACGTATACCCCACTTTACTATAAATATACATTAAACTAATGATTCTCATGCTTCTTGTAGCTGAATCACGCTCTAGACATAGTTCATGCTGAGCTTCTGCCACATGAAAAGGCACTGATCATAGAAAATTTCAAGAAAGAAGGGCTGACGGCCATGATTGGAGATGGTATAAACGACGCTCCGGCATTAGCCACAGCTGATGTGGGCATCTCAATGGGAATCTCAGGTTCAGCTCTTGCAATAGAGACAGGGCATGCAATTCTCATGTCAAACGACATCAAGAAGATACCAGAAGCCATTCATCTGGCAAGAAGAACTTTCAGAAAGCTTGTTCAGAATGTGGTTTTCTCCATCGTCACAAAGGCTTTGGTCTTAGCTTTGGCTCTAGCGGGATATCCACTGGTTTGGCTTGCCGTTTTGACTGATGTAGGCACCTGCTTGCTTGTGATTCTCAACAGCATGTTACTTCTGAATGAGAAAAAACACAGCAAGAACAAAAAAGTACCCGGTAAACCCAAATATAGGTTGTTCATAGAGGATAATAATAAGAACGAGCCATTACTCGGAAAGCCAACTGATTGTGGTGAAGGATGCTGTAGCAGTATCTCGTGTGAAGTGAGTCAAGTGACCATTCCTAGTACTGCAACAACTGAATGCAAAAAAGCTTGCTGTTCAGTTTCTGGGTTTTCAAATCTGAGCATGCTGGAGGAGTCTTCATGCAGAAAACAGAGTACTTGTAGCTCTGATTGTTGCAAGGTGCAGAACACAGAAGTGAAGGTTAGTACCGAGAAGTGTGGTTCAGGGACATGTGGGAATCAACAATGCTGCAAAGAATCCGAGAAGATTTGCAGCGATGATCGAGTGAACTTACCAGAAATTATTATTGAGTGATACTGATTTATGATGAGAATGACAGTTTTGTAAATATTTTTCCGATTTACCAAATTCAAAATTAGTTGCAGTATTCACTACTCTGATGAAGATTGGTAACAGGGCACCACAATTCTCAATTCTCACGTATAAAATGATTTAAAATCAAATAATTTAAATCCCCACTATACTTTTTCTTCTTTCTTTTTTTCCATTTAAAGGGCAATTTACCCCAACACTTTTAGGTGAGTAATTTTAATTCTAATGTTATTTTTGCTCAATTTCAATCCCAACGTTATTTATTTAGAACAATTCATATAATTACTAACAGATTGCCCAATTTGACTGTTAAGTGAGGTGTATTGACCAATGACAAAGGCATGTGAATAATGAGGTGGATTAAATAATACTTGCTCCGTTCCTATTTATAAGTTTTTTTTTAAAAATCTTAATAAAGCTAATTACATTACTTTAAGATATTAAAGTTTGTCGTTTTTCTTTAAATTATATTGTTTGACTTATGAACTACCATATATTGTAATAAAACACAATATATGATATTATTCAGTAATGTAATTAATTTTCTTAAGATTCTCTAAAAGGGTCTTATAAATAGAAACATATGTTGTAGCTAAATTAGGGCACCTGTTTTAGCCCAAACTCGCCCAGCCCAGCTTGAGCCCAACCCAAGTCTAGTATTCTTCTAAAAAAACAAAAAAGAAAAAAAGAAAAGATTACGCCAAGCCCATCCCTTAGGAAGCTAGATTGCTCTTGGCAAAAAAAAAAAAAGGAAGCTAGATTGCTCCCCTACAAGTGAAAAGTTAGGAGGAAAGTTACGGTTTTGAATTTGATTCTGCTTTAAATGTAACCTCATACTATTAGTTCCTAACATTTTAGAAAATCTTACAAGGCACACAAATATCATTCTCCCTATCTTTTAACACCTATAATTTTCGGAGTACTTGTGTGTGTAATAATAATAATTGAATTCATGAGAAACTTGTTCCTGAAGTTGTCAAGCACATACGTCTATGTAGGTACTCTTTGAACAGGATGGAGTACAAACGATGTCCCTCAAACAAATAATTATGTTTCTTTCAATGAATGTGCCTTACCTTAAAAAACAAACTTTCTTTCCTCCTACCACTCTTCATGGGAAGAACATAGATGAAGGAATCTTAGGATCACCAAATCCTGACTTCGTGGTCCTCAACCTCACCTCACCTTTTCTTACCAAATACCCACTCATCATCCACCGTGAGAACTCTTCTTTCTTTGAAATCACAATATCCCCTAATTATTTTGAATTTGAGTCTAATCTCTGTCAAGTTGAGGGCATTAAGATTAAAGCCTTCCCAATATGCTTCCTAGAATTTGAATTTGTATTTTGTTTCTTGTAAAAATGAAACCGTATACCATCTCAACTACTAACTTATTAGTTCCACTGTAAAAAGCTCCTGTTAACAAGGCTTGCAGAGTCTGACTTTGTCAAATACCAGAGGTTAGAAAATAACATCTCACCCAATTAAGGGGAAAAGGAAAAAAGAAGAGAAAAGAGCATATCGTTAGTAACCAAGAATCGAGAGAAACTAGCACAGTCATGACTCGCGAGCGAGCAAATTATTTTGCAATCATAAAATATAAATGAACAAATGCATTAGATAACATTGCCAGCCTTAGAAGGCAGATATTGGTTTCTTCTTCTTTTTTCCCCCCCATGATTACAAATACACCAACATTTAGATTAGAGGTTTCTAAGTAAAGATTAAAAAAACAATTAGGTCTGACTTTGATATTACTTGATAATAAGATTACATGGATCAGACTCAGGCTTTCAGGGTTGGAAAACAACCCAAGAAACCATATTAATAGCAGTCGGTCAAAAAACTGAGACATGCCAGACCCTCTTGTTCTGCTGCACATGTAGGGGAGAAGGTATAATAAATATACTCAAACAGAGAATTTTCACACCTCACATTCTGTAAAATCCTGCGCACCAACACCAAGTACCAACTATAGGTTATGGAGGGCACGTTTTAAGGATCACAAATACTCGGAAGTAAAGACATTACCAGCCCGCCAATGCATGTTAAGCACCCTGTACTTTGCTTGATATTTCTTTTGTTCTCATATCCCCCTTTTCCTGCAGCAAATAAGCCTCAAAAGAATTCAAAAATCATAATATGATGTGCAGTAATGACCAAGTAAAATCATGCCATTAAGCTAAATTATATGGATGTTCTGGTTCAAGCTTACACCTCAGTTATAATCCACAATGATCAGTTGAATCAATGCAAGATGCAGGGACCATTTACAAGCCATAATTATTTGACAATGATTTGTACCTACCTCCATTGCCTTTTCGTTTGTGAACCATAGATGACAAACCTAATCAATTCGAGGTATAACCTCTCCACAGTGTAAATTAAAAATCCTTAGCTATGCCCTCTTTTTCAATTTTGGAACTTCAACCAATCATGAACTCTATTAACACCTTTTTCAGAATTTACTCGGTCCTTTAAATGAGTTCAGATTATTACAAGGACTACAGTATATTGCAAGAGGGGAAAAAGTATAAACTGTATCTCCCTGCCCACCCCTAAAAGCCCCACGACCATCATTCAATCCTCTATGACAACAGAGCATTACATTTTCAGTACCCAAATTGCAAGAGTCGTGTTGCTGCGCAGCAATTTGAAACAGGGAAATAAAAGAATAATATCTAAATTTCATAGCCTTGCATACTATTATTGGAAAAGGCTTGCATCGGTTTTAGAAATTAAGCATAAATGAATTGCTCACCATTCCCTTGTTCTCATAATAATCATCAAGCGCCCATTGGTACTTGGATTGGTTCAAGCCAAACCAGCGTGCTAAATGGTCATCCAAACTTGAGTGCACTGTCAAAGTTGAAAAGAATCAATAAAAAGATGTATCTCTAAAACTAAATAATGAGCAGTATATTCATTTTCACAAATTTTAATTAATGAAAACCCAAAAAGACGCATTTAATGTTCCTGTTCCCAGATCAATACTCAATTACACAATCTCATGTGATGTTCGTTTTCACGAATTCTACAAAAAAAAAAAAAAAAAAAAACCTGAGAAGACAAATCCATGGTTTCCTATACTAATAGATCTTGAAGAATGAATGGGTAACAAAAAAGCTACTTAATTTAACTAGTTTCATTCCCAAAAAAGGGAAAAGAGCTCAACTATTCAACACTAGAACTAAACGATAGTTAAGACAGAATTATCAGCAGCAATACAGCAGATATGTAACATAATTGACAGCTAAAAAGAGCCAAAATAATGCTCTGGGAGACCCAAAAACAAAATGTTCGCGAAAATAGTAAGAAAGATAAAAACTATGGAGGAAAGACAAAATAGCTAATTACTATGCAAAAAATGGACAAAAATAAAGCAACAATTGTTCAACATTCCAAGACAATTCCAGCTCACGTCCAGCATACGACAACATACCATTCTGCACCTTAGTAACCGCATTCTTGAAAAGCCCCGAGACGGAACCAGAATCAACAGAAGGCTTGTGAAAGACCTGTGGCGGAGGCTGAACCGGAGGCGGTGAGATCTTCTTGGGGGAGTCGAATGAGGCGTCGGAGGGCTTGGGGGTAGAAGGCGGCGTCATGAAAACAGTGTAAGGCCCGATTTTGCCAATGACAGGAGGGGGAATAGATTCCTTGTTGATAGGCATTGTGTGATTGAAGGATTGAGATTGATGGAGATTGGCGAGAATCAGAAGAGATTTTGGAATTGAGATAGGGAAGACGAAGCCGACGTGAGAACTGAGAGAAGAAGATAGTGAGCACACTGAACTGTATCTGTATGTATACACTACACAGTATTCCAAGTGGGGTGAATCGTTGTCTTCCCTTCCAACTTGGTCTGCTTTTGTTCGTCCATTCTCTGTCCCCACTTCAAGGGTAAGTTTGGGAATTCACAATTTCCTTTCCCAGTCCCATAATTGCCCCATTCTGGTTATTACGAGCGTACTTTGACTAATTTTGAAAAAACAAATATAGTTGATTATGTTAATTATTTTTAATAAATATATATTGGTTTTCATACTCCCCAAAGTCCATAATTAAAGCGCTTCTAAAAGAATAATTTAGTTTAAAATAAAAGTCACTTGCAAAATAATTAATTAACATTTTTCAGCGTTAGCTATGTAGTTAATATTTATTTTCATTTTTCGCACTCATTAAATTTTTAAATATATTCTTTAACAAGGTAAAATTAAAAAAAGAATTCAATTTATGACATATTTAATAATTTGACTACCACTTCTTATTTCCATAAATTAATTAAAATGTCATACTGTACAATGGACTGAATAGAATACTATCATCTTTTATCATAACTACTTTTAAATAGAAGCTCTTAATATATACAATTAATAGGAATACTTTTAAAATTATAAATTACAAAAATAAAATAAATTTAATCTTATATTTAAGATCAAATTCAATTTCCAACTAATCTAACTCAAAAGAAAGAATTAAGGTAATATAAGTGGAAGCCAGACGTAAACAAGCTTGTGACTCCCATAACTAACTGTATATATATTTATTATTTTGTTGCCTCCCATATCTTCAATATTTCTGCCAGTATAGTCAAAAAAGAAAACTTTCTGCCAGCTCATAATTAAATGGCGGTGGATTTACAAATTTAACAATAATAATATTTAAAATGTGTTGTCTTCCTTATTTCCTTTTTTACCTACTGTTAGCCCATAAATTCATTAGAAGCGATTTTGGAGCGTTAAATTTTTATTTTTTTTTAAAATAAAGCTCATAGGCTCGAGCAGACGCTAACGGCATGAAGTTACAACGACGGGATCAACCCGTTACCTCCTCCCAATTAAAAAATACCATTACCACTAGGTTACAAGGCCTTTAGTTTTTAGAGCGTCAATTAGGATGTTTCTGAAAGGGTAAATTATAGCATACCAATATGCTATTTCCTATCATTATCATCACACTTTTAGAAAAATGAAAATGGCTTCAGTCTTGGACCTTAGAGCGTAGAATCTATGATTTATTATTCATTTGCTTCTCTGAGAATAAAGGCATCTTTAGAGAACTTGGAAGTGGGACAAAACAAAGTTAAAAAGAAAGTGAAAGATGGGTATGCACTTTCCTTGAGCTTTCTTAAGCACGTGGAAAGATGTTTAAATAATTAATTAATTTCACTAATTATGAACAAAAATTCATCATCAATATATAGATATAATTTGTGCAGTCTTAAAAACTTCAAATATGTCGTTTAGTGCCACTAAATGTTGGTGCTTATAAACGTAGGCCGTGCTTTATAAATTTTAAAGGGTGTGTGATGTGTGTAATGATTAATTAGCGATTTGCTTCTTAAGAAAAATAATAAACAGTTTGTGCCCAAAAATATAATAATAATACAGAGTTTAAATGTGAAATGGAAAGGCAAGGACCAGAGAGCCAACAAAAGAAGAAAAGCAATCTTTGGAAAAGTTAGTGCGATATTTTTTTATATATTTATATTGACAAAGAAAGCCTTTACATTTATATATTATATATTCATCAGAAATATTAAGAATCCAAGCCTCGAGCTTCAACTTATATTTCACCCAAAATTATAAAAAAAAAAAAAGACAATATATAATTATCATGAGTCTCGTACTGTATGACATAACATAAATTAAGTTTGTATTATTCAGCATTTATGAAGAGTATATAGATTAAAGATAGGTTTCACGATTTATACAAATCCTACTATATGGCGTCGAACCTGCAGGCATGAGATTTAAGATTATTCAAACAATATGTATAAATAAAGTATAAATTATACAACTCTAAACATATTGGGTAAAAGGAATTGGAAAAAAAAAAAAAGTTTGCCAATTTGAGGGGGGGAAGTAATAAAAAGTGGAAAAAAACACAATAGAGTTCCAAATTATTTATACACATATTGAAACCATAACGTTTATGTTAACCTGCAACAATTCTCCTGAGCTGCACTAAGAAGTCCAAATCTGAGCCATTGCACCACCCAATTTGCAGCTGACAACACAAATGCAGAAACTGTGTTTCATACCGTAGACCCAAATTACGCTACTATGAACATGCAACTTCTTTTTTCCTCCTCTTGTTTTCACAGTACAAATTACAGGATTTAAACAGGAACAAGACACGTTAAATCAAGTCAGAAGCTACCCTAATAAAGCTACCTACTTTTGTTATCAGACACTAACAATCTATTCAGGAAGAATAATTCATTGTGCGTACTGAAGGGCAAAGTCTCACACAACCTCAAAAAACAAACACGGTCTCATGTCACTCATTCAAAAGTTTCTCTCGGCCAGAACCGGTTCAACCTTACATAAAATGCATTTGAGCACACAACTTAATACAAAAGTTCTGACCAGAGCATCGCTTGTCAAAGTCATCAGTGACCAAACCAACCTTTTAGCCGCCATCCGATGCTCAGTGATTTCACATTTTTCTGAATAGAGCATCGAGATATATTCCCTTCATTGCAGCTAGCAATTTGTCCATTCACTGAATATCTAATTTACAGTACTTGCCAGAGAAAGCTCATGGAGCTCGCTTAGCATCCATTCCTCTCCAGTTTGACCACCGAGTACAATAGCTCTTGTTCCTCCAACAACACATGTGCTATGTCCCCAAGCAAACCTAGGAGGGCGGCCGGGTACATTCAGGATTCTCCATGTGGGTTTCTCTTCCGTGGGGTCCAGGATGTACAACTGGGAAGCAGAGTGCAGACCTGCAACAGATCCACCAAATATCAAGATTCTCCCACCTGGGAGACTAACCGCAACATGATCAAGTCTAGGAGGGGGAGCTATGCCCCCAGGATTCCCAGCACCGGGCATTCCACTCCCGGTTACACATCTCCAACATGGTTCCTCCTCACTTAAGTCCATGGTGAATACATCACTGGAACGAAACCGTAGGGGTCCACTCTTAGCAAGACCTCCAAACATAAGTATTTTCCTACCACCATAAACAGATAGTGTGTGCCCCAGACGAGAAGGCGGAGTCCATGCCACAGGTATCTCTCTCCAGACTGGTTTCTCCATAGACAGATCAAGGAGGAATGTGTCACTCAAAAGTACTCCAGAATCTGCACAGCCACCAGAAACTATCAATTTGGTACCATCAAGAGTACAGGAGCTGTGCCATGATCTTGGAAGAGGGGGTGCCAATCCAGATATTTCACGCCAAGTAGGAGGCTTTGCATCCAGGTCCAGCACAAACACATCATTGAGCAAGCCCTGCCTTCCACAGCCTCCAAATACAACTAAATTAGAACCATTCACACAGGAAATTGTGTGACCCCATCGACCAGGAGGAGGAGAACTCACCTGGACGTGTTGCCACTCTGGATTTTTCGAGTTTAGATCCAGCACAAAGGTGTCATTCATAGGCTGCATGTTAACACCTTCACCACCAAATAAGACAACCCTATTACCAACTGCACAGGCACTAAAGTTACAGCGTGAGGGTTCAACAGCACCTCCAACAGTCAGCTTCCTCCATGCTGCTGCTTCAAGAGTAGTCAACTCCCTTGCCAGTCGAACCCATCCCAATCTCCTTGCACCGGGCACAGTCTCTAAAACACGTGTAGTTTCGCTACCCCATGCATTTTGACACACCATTCTCCAAAGATTTTCATTGTTTGTCAGTTCATAAAATCGCCTGCAGACAGAGCCAACAGAAGCAATATCTCTTGGAGTCAGGCGGGCAAGTATCTTGAGGGATAGTACCTCATCACTCAATTGCTGAATCCCACAAACTCCACGAGATACATTGCGGTCCCCAACTGAAAGAGGACTCAATGATGAAAGAATGGTACGAAATTGATCAGATGCCTTGGCAGGTTCCTTCATTGTAGGGCCCAGAACAGGACCAAGATCAATATTTGCCTCTGTGAAGAACTGGATTCCAATGACATGTGTTATAGTCTCATCATCTCCATATATAGGTGTCAGCCGCAATCTGTTCATCAGTGGAGATCCATCTTTCCTAAAGTTCAATAACTCACCTTGGAACTCAATCCCTTCATCAAGACATCTCCTAATTTCTGAAACTATAGCAGAGTCCACCAAAGGATGCCTTCTTTTAGCAAATGGACCACGACACTGCAAGAATCGGCTGCAAAACATTTGGAAATAATTAAATAAAGCCACATTCACTAGTAGCACTTAGTTAGAGATTCAAATGAGCAAATGATGCCAAGGAAGCTTTACATATTGTTTAATTTATCTATAAAAATCCCCATCCAATATTTTCTTCCTTTATTTCCCATAAGGAAGTGCTCAGTTCAGAATACTCTTTACTTCACAAAGAACGTAAGAACTTTAAAACTAAATACAAAGAAAATAAGGTAGGTCTGTGAACATGAACTGTCAGTTCATTAACTACCGCCTGGAAAAAAATCAATCTTTCAAAAATCTGCATCCATCACCGTAGGCTAATGAAAAGAAGCATAAGAAATTATAAAAATAACTATAAAGACATTGTATCCATCTCTTTCAACTTCCAAACACAAGGTTAGCTCCTTAATCATGAAGCACATGACAAGCTAACTATAAACAGATATGAACCACAAATCCCCTATCCTTATAGATATATATAACTACTACTACAAGCATTGTCCCAGATATAAATCGTATAACATTAGTGTGCTCTATCAGCAACCAACTTTTCCAAAATATCATTTATCAATAGATCTCAATTGGTAGCTTCCTTAAATGTCCTTCTTGGTAGATATAGAAACAACCAGTCATGCAGACCACAATTCGTACTAAGTATACACAGCCAATTATGTTACTAATTGGTGTTTACAGGGATACTGGCATTGTATTGAACTGAAGACTCAATCTACCTCAACAAATTACAAGGTCTTTAAGCATACTGCTCAGTTGCACATCATTTTTATTTTTTAAATAATGATAATGTTTTAAATCCCCCACACAGCTTTGCTAATACCAGGAAACTCTCACTGCATATTAGGATGTAACATGCGTCCAAGTCTCTTGAATGAGGCAGTAAGCATAAGAAAACAGTAATTCAGAAAATAATAAACTGATGTATATAATTCTTGGTGATCAATTTATCATTTCTCTTAGCAAGTAGGTTATTCGTCGTAAGACGAATTCAAAGCGTACATGCAATGTGTACACCAAATCTCTTTCCCTTTCTCAGAATTCTAGAATGAATCATATTCAGAAGCTTGCACCAACTTGCTATAAAATAGACCCAGATTATTAATGTGAAGTCAATTTCCTCCTTTTTTTTCTTTTGAATTACAAGGAAGGCACTAACGGCCTGAGTTACAAGTGGGATCAAACCCACAACCTCCCTCCCAATTAGGGAACATCCATACCACTAGGCTACAAGGCCTTTGGTATGTGAAGTCTATTTCTGCATAAAAAATCATGCCAGCATAGCCCTCAATCTGACCTAAATTTGCCATCTTTTGAACTGTAAACTATCCCAATATAAATATCAAATCAACAATTTCTTTCTAATTTTCAATTATGTAACCCTTTTTTTACCCCACCTAATGGGATAAGACTTGTTGTTGGACCATGTTAATTCCTAGCTAAAATGTCATATCAATCACATTTTCACATTGGACCTCCAATTTACTTATTATGGACTCCCATAGACCCAAACACCAAAGATGAGCTTCTAAAGATCAACCATTCATGCCATGTACAATTTAAAATTGTTACAGTTCTAATCACTATGGTACTTCCCAAATCTGAAAATTCAAAGTGCTAAAAGACCAATAGGAAGAACGTCACAACATATAATAAAACAGCTCTTGCAGTAAGGAGCATAAAGTAAAATGCATTTCCCATCATGACTATCAAACCTGAATCAATGCAGATTTGAAATATGATAAATTTCCTTAACCAAACTACTTATAATAAAAACATAATTACAAACTTCAAAAGAATATAAGGACCTAGACAAGAACTCAGTGAAACTATAGGGAACAGACTATATAGGTGTTTACAGATGTAACAAAGATTATTTGCTGTATGGATGATCTACATTGACGCACTACTAATTTCAGAACTCGGTGTAAAAAAAGGCTACGAAGGCCGAATACCAAGTTTCCAATGTGTATAGACCGATCTAGAAACTCAACATACCTATGGGGATCAACACATTAATAAAACCTAAATAAATGCATACCCATGTTTAAAAAAGGAAAGATAAAAAAGCATCACAAATGGTTATGAGAAAGAGAAACGGGATAATAGCTACCAGCATATCCAACTATTCATTAATTAATATCCAGTGTCAAGTAATCACGAACAGAGAGCTTAACAGAAAAACGCACAACTGCTGGCCCTAACAAATCTAACAAGAGAAAGAACTCAATCATATTCATTATCAATAATAACATTCATGATTATAAATATAAATAATAAAACAAATCCTGGCCAAAATAATTAATAACAAAAGAAAAACTGTGTTTTAACAAATGAAATCAAAAGAGAGAATGTAGACAAACTCAAAATTTATTAAATCATCAAAATCAATGACACCCAGGATTTCATCTCATGACAAATTTAAGGAGGAGAAGGGACTTCTTGCTTTCTGATAGAGAAAATATTGGGAGAAGAGTATTCATAAAAGACATTTGCCATGCAAACAGAGCACTACAGACTCTAGGAAAAGGAAAAAGAAAAAAAAAACTGAATTTTACATTCACTCAAAAGCAGTTGTGAAGCATAGAAATTTGATCTCGCACAAATATAATTACTAAGCATTATTTTCATAAACAATCAATCAACAAGATGTTAAATAAACATGCCACCAGATATGAAGTTAAATGCTGAAATTCCTTTCAGAAGGGCAGTGTAAGAATATAGCATCGACTGTGACCTAGCCTGTTACAGAATCATTATTCTGTATAAAAGATGAAGAGAGGGAAAGAAGGATAGAGAAGAAGAAACAGTGGGATTCAAGAGAGGAGAAGGAAGAGAAAGAAACAGAGAAGCAAAGAGCATACTAAGTAATGCACTATTATATACACAACCCTTCTAACTAAACCAACAGACATCCTTCTAATTCCCTAGCCAACAGCCTTTAAAAGCTGTCATTAGCCTCACGACTATATTCCCTAACTAACTCTAACCAACTTTTACCTCTTATTACGTTTTCATATCACAGCCCAATTTCGAATCCTATGCATGGAAGTTGTGGCAATAATTTTCTGTGAAACTTAAGCAAGATGTGCTGAAGAGATGGGAGGCAAATCCACTTATCACAAGAAATTCCCAAACAATACTCTCCATAACTGCCTGGAAAAGTCACAGAGCATAAAGATGATTGGCAGTTTGGAAGCTACTTAATACATTACAAAAAAAAGACTGGGGACGGGCTCATGTGGTCAACAACCCGCAACAGTTCACTAATACTAATTCCATTACTTGAAGCTATTCTAATAAAAACCTTAACCATAGATGGAGTTTAACCTGACATAAAAAATCTCTGAAAATATCAATACAAGAAAAACTAAATTAAATGTACAAATCCAGTACATCAGTAAAACTATACAAGTTATTAGGGTCAAGAAAACCAAGAATAGAAATCAAACCACAAATGTCTCTATCATTAGGGTTCCTTAGGTAAAGTTCCGAAATCAGGACTAATGGAGCTCAGACTTTGCGGCAGAGTGCTAAGGAACAGGAAAGCATCAAGCAAGCTAGAAAATCAATACAAGCAGGGGGGAAAGAACGAGAAGAGAGGACTCCTCAATCCACAAATCACCTGGCAGCCACGTCTGGGAATCATCACCCACACTTACAGAGAACAAAAATAGAATAGAATACCATAAACATGAATTTCCCCCGAGACTTGCTTTAGTGGCATAATTTCCATCCTAACCATCATGATCATGATGATCTATCTCCCAATCACTATGTCCCACAGGGAGTGTTGCCCCAAATGAAAAGCACACAACCATTTAGCCAGACGGGAATTTCCTGTCAAACTTGTCAATTATTCCCTTTGTGATCATCATAAAGTTGACCATTAGCAGCCCTCAATAGAGCAAAAAATAAGTGGGAATAAATTACAGACAAGCCTAACAAGAGCAACATGCCCCACCCCTGAGGAAAATAAGCCCCCAATATTCGGCTTAACATGTTCCCAGGTAAGCAGTGGTTCAAGGAACACCACCCCAAGCCAGAAACATGTAGCAATAAAGGTGGGGAACATAATTGTCAACGTCCTCCGATACTTAATAAAATGGTCTAGGGTTTTGAGCCAGAAACCTGTAGTTGGTCAGGCCTAAACCAAATACCTGATCTTACCAAGACCAACCCGCAAATATAGTGTGAAATTTCATATCCAGACATCAAACTAAAATAAGTAACAATCCAAATCCAAGAACAGCACCAACCGCCAATCAACCCCAGCGAAATGTGCCTCCAAAACTCAATTCCTATTAACAACAGCCAAGGCCAAAGGAAAAGCAATTGAGTAAAATTAGCACGAGCTCAAAAACTGACCAGTTGCGACCAAGCACTTCTTCTGCCCGATATCCAGTGACCATCTCGAACACAGTATTGACATAAATAATAGGGTGGTCAGGCTCGAGCGCATCAGTGACGAGAAACCCACAGGGGGTCGTTTGGAGCAAGTTCTCCACCGGGAAGGGAAGCGGGCCACCATCGTTGAGCGCGAAGGTCTCCTCCTCGTCGCCGCTTAGATCCGAATTGCTGTCCCACTCCATGTGGCTCGAAGAAGAAGAGGTAAATAAGTTCAACCCATGAATGGAAACAAGATGAAGCAAATACGAGAGATAGAGAGAGAGGTTAGGGAAAGGGTTCAGAGGTATAAAACGAGTGGTGAGCAAAGTTTCGAAATTTGGCTGAGAATGAGATTTTTGGGAGAGGAAGAAGGGGCTATTGGGTATTTACGTGTGTACAGTCGCACACTCAACACAAACCGCCTTTGGTTTCTTGTAAAAATCTGGAGAATCGGACGATCGGTTTTCTTCTCACCACCCTGAACAACGAACTAGGATAGACTTTTTTATTTAGGGGTATGTTGGTCCCGACCTAAAAATAAAATTAAAAAAATAATTAAGGAGATATTTAATTTTAAAAAAGTACTCCTATATATAAATCACACAGACACACAGTCACATACACAATTAACAAAAAAAAAAACACACACACGCACAGGCAAATTGGGCAAAAGAAAACTGCATATATCATCATTAATTTTAATACACAGCATTATCAGTATTGTTGTGTTTTTATTTTAGCTTATGCAAAAAAAGAGTTTTTATTTTGGCCGTTGTTAGCATTAATACGTTAAGTACCATTATTAATGATTTAATGTTGCGAAGAATTCCAACTATTATCCAAAACTCATGTAACTGTTAGGTAAGAGAACGCATTTACTCTTTATAATATTTATTATAAAATACTAACTAATTGTTCTCACAAATCAATAAAAATAATTAAAAATATTAAATGTATCATAAAATGTTAATAATTTCAAATGTTATATTTATTTGTTACCACCCGATTTCAGTTTATAAGTCACTTATACTTAAAAAATTTGTTTCTAAATGAGTTTTTGATAATTTTACACCTGTTGATTTTTAAAAAGAGAAGGGAGATATATATATAAATGTAGAGAGCTAAAATGGAAGTAAGAGGAAATTTACACCATATATAAATAAGGGGTGAAAAAAATTATTTGTTTAATATTCCTCTTGAACTGTATGGACAGTCCACTAGACTAGTCTGATCCAGCTCAAGCTTGAGCTAGTGATGGATCAGACCAGACCTCGAGCTAGACAATCTAACCCGAGGTACTATCTAGACCAAACCTTAAGTGGAGGCCAAACTCAGTATGATTTGGTCCATGCTCAACCCTATTGATTTAACAACAATTTAATAGTTTGTTAAATATAGATTGAATTTTAACAATAAAAAGAAGATTTTTATAGTATAACTTCTTTTTGAAGTAAATTTAAAGGGTGAAGGTGCAAATTTGACAAACAACTATTTCTTCAGGGGCGTCTAGCACAAATAACTATTTTGAGGTACAAAAATAGACATGAAGAATTTTTTTAGGAGCAAAATTGATAACACTGTTAATTGCCTTTACTTTTTCTGACATGTAGGTTCTACTATCGATTATTTTAATATACTTTAGAAGATTAAGGTGAAAATTTAACAATGAACTATTTTCTTAAGGGTTAGAAAGCATTTACAAAGCAAATATAAACGTTTACATTATAACTAAAAGGATTTAAAAGAATATAAGAAATTAAAAAAATTTGGACATTCAAATAATTGTCTAGTAAGTATTGTTATTTATCTTTCTACTGACAAAACTTAATTTTATCTTAACCAAAAGTAATAGCAGTGGGACCCACATGTCAAAAAAAAATAACAGCGGTTAATAGCGTTATCAATTTTGCTTCAAAAACAATTCTTCATATTTATTTTTACACATCAAAATAATTATTTGTGCAAGACGCCCCCACGGAAATAATTATTTGTCAAATCTGCACTTTTACCCAAATTTAAATTATAGGAAAATTTTATGTAAATTTACAAAATATAAGGGATATGCTTGGCTAGTGCTCTATGTGGCACCCAATGTGGATTTGATCCCGGCCTCTTGTAATAAAAAAAAGGTAAAATAGACAAGAGGTCGATATATTTTGATCTAAGAAATTTTTGTTTAAAAATTTTTCATCTATTACTTGTGTGTGTATTTAACCTTCATGATGGGTGTATTTGTGAATACTAGCTTCTGCACTTAATTTAATAGTGTTATAAAATTAGAAAATATAAGAGTCGATATGAAAGGGATAGAAAAAATATTAGAGGAGAAATATGGAGGAGCTCTTATTCACATCATTCTTAGTTCCAATACATTACCCATGACCTCTAGTTATAGGCCTCTAACCATTAAACTCTATATCTATGGTTATAAGTAAATAAAGATGAGCATAATGGTACTTAAGCACAAGAAACTCTCACAAACCATTCATTGAGGAAGTTATAGGTTTAGAACATTGAACATACATGGAATGCCAAAAGTGAGAGGTTATGGAGTAGGATATGAAAACTAAGAGTTGGGAGTTTATAGACATCCACATTCTAGCATTTTTACAACATTCCCCCTTGGATGTCCATGAACAAATATTGTGCCTCATTAAAACCTTACTAGAAAAAACCCCATTGGGACAAAAGCCTAGTGAAGGGAAAAAGAGTACACAATATATAATGAAGTTTCCTCGTTAAAAACTTTTCTAGGAAAACCCAGTAGGACAAAACCTAGATAAGGGAAAAAGAGTACAGCTTGTATATATCGACTCTCCCTGATAACAACATCAATTTTACTCCTCCTGATGACAATGTCACTTCCAATGTATTTTCGAGCGTACATTTCTTTTAGCCACTAAGCTGTGAGTGATGCATTGTTACTAAATGTTTTGTTGATATGTATTGCTCTAACACATCTTCTGGATATGCTAGAAAAAAACTAATATATGCCACATTCTTATTTATACCTGCAATAATTAAACTTTACAAATAGAATCATAATAAATACAATATTAGCATAAGTATTCTCGTCAAATATAATGAACTTCTGAACCATTAAAATATATATTTTTTAAAATCATCATAGCAAAAATATATGACTTTTAACATAATTAAGGTTTGCAATAACTTGATCTGTAAAATTATTCTTTTTTCAATATCAAACTCAAATTATTTTAATCCATGTAATATTTTACATATTGAATACTGTTCTTAGACATGATTCTATCATTTTGGATATTTCAAGAATTCTCATATAAACTTCATCATCCATAGTCATACATGCATAACGATGTCTAATAGATGCAATATTTTATTTGCATATACTCCCAAACTAATAATATATGCAATAATTATAGTATCCACCACCAAATGGTATATCTTACCATAATCCTTTTTAGACCTTTGTGAAAATCTTTATTTTCACATGAAAATTCATACATCATAATGAACTTAATATTTCAATTATGCATTTATGGCATCTTTCCATAAGGGCCAATCCTTCCTTTGTTGGCACTTACTAATGGATTTTGGCTCATAATCCTCATTATCATTCATTAAAGCATATGCTATATTATAACTAAGTATATCGTCAACGTTGACTTCATTTCAACACATTGTATTCATAATTTATTGAGATCCCATTCTTTTCACACATTTTAGGTACTTAGGTCTCTTCTGGGACTACTACATTCTCTTCTAGAGATAATAACTCTTCAGGAGTTGGCTCTTTTGGAGCTACTAACTCTTTTGATTATCCTTTACTTTACCATCTATATTCTTAGCTCATTTTCTCTTTTGAGAATTTTTATATTTAAAATTATAACTTGTTAGCCGTCTAGCTTAACCGCAAGCGCACGGGTCGCAAGTAATATAAAAAGATCGTTCCCACAAGGACTAGGACAAAAATGTGAATTAATTATCCTAATTAAATTATCAATTAGGTTGAGTGAATGTATTTTAAAGACTTAATTAACTAGCTAACTAACTAACTAATTAACTAATTAAAGCAAGAACAATTATAAAGTTAAAACTACGGTTTTTCTTCAAGATCGGAGAAACCTAGAATTATCATCTCCCTTATATTTCAAGAATACTTATTTAAATCCCTTCTTTTATTTACTTCCTAAGATCAATTATGCTAACCAGGATAC
>JBAGKO010000017.1:2716787-2740819 GCA_037177275.1 Acacia concinna
TAAGTAATTTTTTAAATATTTATTATATTAATTGTTGAAATTTTTTTTATAAACATATTGTAGTATTAATTAAATAACTTGAAGGCAAAAAAAATTAATTAAATAACTTAATTGGAAGCTAAATATAAACTAATGTAATATATAAGTATAAAAGTATGAAATTAAATGTAAGGGTAAAATAGTAAATCTATTATTGCCACCCCTCCCCTCCCCTCTTAAACCAAACAAAAACTTCATTCCCCTCCCCTCCCCTCTAACAAATCAAACAAAGTTACATGCTCTCCTTCCCCTCCCATCCTTCCCCTCCCCTTAAACCAAACACAACCTTAGGGGTTTCAAAATTTTGAAATTCCTCTTTGTTCGCATCTTATTTCACCTTCCCCTACTATCTCTCTCCCCCTCCCCTTCATTAGCACTATGCAGTGATGAGAAGTAAATCAAGAGAACCCTTTCGATTAGCATTCCTTCAATAAGTATGGCAATGACTAGGGTTTTCAAAGCATGTAGTAGAGCATTAGTGGCGGTGGAGGCCAAGGGGGCCGCATTCAGTGTTAAGATTTCTGTGAAGACAGCGGCACCAAGATGAGGCAGCCTTACAGAAGATGATAGTTGTCTCCTCATAGCTCGGTGGCTTTCTTAGTGCCTCTGAAGCCTCACACGCTAATGCTGTGAAGAAAGTATAGGAGCTCTGCAAACTCCACAGCCTTCAGGTATTCATTATTTTCTATCTCTGTAGATCAATTCCTTTCCCCCCACACTCTCTCTCTCCATCTCTCCCTTTCTTTTTATTTTTCTTTTTTGCTAGCTCCATCTCTCCCTTTTATCGGCACTCTGCAGTGATGAGAAGTAAATCGAGAGAAAGGGTTCCTTATTCTTATTTTAAGGGTTTTAAAACTTTTTGTTCTTTGTCTATTTTGAAGGACCTAAATTGGTTATTCATGATGGAAGCTCCTGTTCATCACAACCACTCCGCCTGAATCAGACCCATGTTTGAGCTCGAATTTCAACTCCTTGGAATCTCAATTTCAAATTATTTTCCCTATACCTTTGCCATTTTTTAGAGTTTAGTTCATCCATAAAAATTGGTTTTTGTTTTGTAATTTTTTTAATGTAATGAGATTTGTTGTTCAACTCAGGTTAAGTTTGCTCGAGCTTCCAAGTATACGTGGCGACCTGGCTTTTCCTCAAGCCCATCACTAGCACCCATCTCATTGAGTTTATGTGCTAATTTTTATTACATTTGGGGCTTTTTTAGCAAAATAATCTAAGTACAAGTTTTGCATCTTTTTTTCTTAAAATTACTATCTTAATGCGAAATTTTGTGTTTTTATTAAATTTAGCTGAATTTGGCTTTTGATTTTGGTCGTTTCCCTCCTTTAGGAATGGAGTTTGGATTAATGGCTATCTTGAGTTTGACGTTGAACAAGTTTGTTTTCTAGCTAAGTCTGAGAAATACAAAGCTTTGCATTAATTTAATGACACTAAAGGAAAGAAAATTGTTGTACAATATGTTCATGATCTATGTTGTTTTTTATTTGTAACCCTTCAATAAGGGAATCTAAATTATACCCCATTTCTAAACAACCGTACAAAGCATTAATCCTAGGTTGACATTGAATAACTCCATCTAAATTTATTAGTTAACGTTAGCTCACTATTTCGTTTTGTTGAGAATTTCTAAATTTTTGTACATCTAATAAGAACCAATACTAAGAGTCTAACCTAGATATGACCCAACAAAATTATAGTGTTTGAGTGCAATTTGATGTGCTGTGCGTTTTTTGATACCCATGCTCATTACGTTTTGGACTCAATGTGGCTGCATTTTCAAAGCATATATGTGTGTACCTCGATGTTAGATGAAATTTTTTTAACCCTTCAAGCTAAAATTGGCTTCTCCTTCTTCCACAAAACAATTAGCAAATAGTGAGACCTAGTTTGATGTGAGAATGGAGTCTTTTTTGAAGTTGGGCGGGTCATAAGCTTTTGTTTCAAAAGTTCATATATGAAGTGATTTGGGTTCCTTCATGGAAGCAAACAAAGAAGAGGATGAAATTTATGGTGGTTTTAAGTTGTTAAGAATTTATGTTTGGGACATTTGTGTTGGGGCCCCGGCTAACTGAATATACGATCAAACGGTCTCATGAAATTGCATAATTGCCCATGAGAGTTTTTGTTCAATTAATTCAACATGTCAAATGTCCTTTTTGCCCACATTAATTATGTAAAAGACAAAAAGCACATAGAAGAAATCATATTCACGTACTAGAAAGGGGATGACGTGAGGAAGCTTGTTTAAGCTCTAAGGTACTATTCATTCGTATGCAATCTTCATTTTTCTATGTGTTTGATGTTTGGTTGATATTTTCTCTTCATCATATCAATACTTTAAGAGGGTTTCAACATTAAATGTGTTTTTCCTTCTGAAAAAGTAGTCTTTTTTAAGTTAAATGCTAAATGGGGATGGGTTTATGGGTATTAAAGTGATAACCTTTATTGTCCCCTTTTATGTTTGTAAAGTATCAAGGATATGGGTGTATGTCTTAAAGTGATAACCTATATTTAGGAACATTTAGTTAGGTTTTACATATTGAAAAATGGCATGCTCTATTTTAGAATTCATGCTGCTCTGTTTTTGCAATTGAAGGCCGGAGAAATGAAGTAGATGTAAAAAGATGTGTCTTTAAGACCTAGTGTGTGAAATAGAAACGAAGTTGTTAATGGGTTCACCGATAGTTGTCAATGTCTTTGATAAATTTGTTAATAACAACTGTATGTGATGGTTAAATGTTACAGTTGTGTCGTTAGAACATCTGATGTACTGAAATTTGAAGAAGTTGTCAATATGGGCAGATATAGCTATCATCACGGGCACCAATAATTGTTAATGATAACTATATGTGATATTTACCATGTGCCATTAGAAAATTTGATGTATTGAGTTTGAAAAAGTTGTCAATAGGGGGAGAGATAGTTGTCACTAAGGGTATCGATAGTTGTTAATAACAACTGTATGTGATGGTTAAATGTTATAGTTGCAATTTATTACTACTTAGGAATGGTTTGCAAATTTTTGATACGTTTTTTTGCTAATTTATGGTCCTTTTTTGCATCAGTGGTGGGAATTAATTATGATGGGGTGAAGGTTTTTTTTATTGGAACATGTGTTGTACTAAGTTAGAAAAAGTTGTCATTAGGGGTAGATATAGTCGCACCACGGGCACCAATAGTTGTTAATGACAACTTTATTTTGCAGGATGACATTGATCATGGGTAGCACGTCTTAGAAGAATCTGTTATGTTTTATTCATATTGGGGGAGGTTTGTAGTTAATGAAGGCGGTGATACAACATATATCAAAGGTATAGTGAGATCTAGAATAATTAAGGAAGGCACAAGTCATGAACATTTGAAAACAATGATATCATTGATAGTAGAAAAAAAGATTGATAGAGTTTGCATGAAGTTTACAATGCCACTTAATACAACTACATTTGAGAACCTGATAGATGGTGAAGGGATTGAACACTTAATCAATTTCAACAGAGAAAGTGGGCATGTATATGTAGATGAAGGATAAAGTAAAGATTATAATTTAGGGGCAGTAAGGGATGATCCAATAGATGATCAATATATGTAAGTATTAATTCATTGAGGAAAGTAACCTGTGAAGAAGGGGCTATGTAGTAATGATTTATAACATATTGAACTTGTAATTGTTGTACAGATTAGATAACTGGTCAAGATGTTAGGATGGAATTTTAGAGAACATGTTGAATGAAGATTCACCTTCCATGGCGTGCAATGTTGAAATGATATTGATTGGAAGACATGAGATGAACTCAACAAAGTAAATCTGGCATAGTATTAACTTCCTTATCTTTTTGTAGATTGTCTTCATTCTAGTTTGAAAAGCAAAATCTTGAATTGTGAGCCTAGCCTGCTCTTTGATATGAAATATTGGTTGCACATAAAGCTTTGAAGGTGCAACATTCAGACTTGAGACAAAGACAACATCATAAGCTTAATTGGTCAAAAAATAGCAAAAGCATTGCATCATTTCCATATCAGTGAAAAATGCTAGATTGTAGGCTTCTCAACTCTACCAATTTTTTTCTAAAGTTACCTAGGTATGTGACTTAGTAATCTGTGTCAAGTCCTTCAAGTACATTGCCCTTTATAGGTGTAATTTTAGGCATGATGCTTTGTAGTTTTTTTGTTTAACAGCTTTTATAGCTTCATTGTTTAACAATTTTTCTTAGTCCTTAGTAGACTATGCAAGGACAATACAAAACTTTGCTATAAGCAAGTAGAGTGATGGATGGAGACACAATATAAGGAACGAGGGAGGGAAAGGCTGGAAGTCTTTGTCATACTAAATGTTATGCAGGATTAACGTTAATTGATAGCATCAACAATTATGATATAATACTTCATACATTATAGATTTATAGTATCTTATTTTTAAGATAGTTCAATTTTGCTTCCTATTTTTTGGCAGAAGAATATGGATGTATAAATCTTTCTGAAGTTTCTTGATTGCTCTAAAGAGTCTTATGAAGTTTTGGTACAAATCTTTTTTGGTTGTATTTGATGCAAAATATTGATGCAGCTATAAATATATTATTATTGTTTCACATTTCATGCAGTTTTGTTGGCTTTGTTGTGCAATATGTAAAGTACATTAGGTATATTTCTATTTGAAGCAATGTTTTTTTAATATACTTGAAGCATGGGCCAAATAAATAAACTTATCCTTGACATATGTTATGGTCTTCTGTATGTTATAAATATATGATGCAGACGACTTTTTTAAGGTGTTAAGAAAACATATTATCAAATCATAGTTTATGTTTTTTATTATTAGATTATATCAGTTTATACGTCAGACTAATTAGTTTAGAGAAAAGAGATAGATATAAACACTTTAAACTAATTTATTTATATTTTTCAAGCTTTCTAAACAAGTTAACTGAATTCCCTATTGAAGACTGGAGATAGTATTAGCTAAATATCAGAAAAGAACTTGACTATTTTTAAAGGCATTGCATTGTGTAGTCCATAAGAAGTGCCACTTGGGAATGAAGATGCCCACTTTCCAATTCCCGCAGGTGGGAAAGCACACATTGTTAACAACTAAAAGAGATACTTAATAATATTGACGTATCATCCTATTGAGTTGAACCAATTACAAAATATTGTGAAAAATTATGTCAATGTAACCATAATTGTTTATAATTGATATAATATTGCAAGAAGAAAAATATTAATAAAAAGTAGGACATATCAACATGTAAACATAGGGAGCACATGTTCCTTTTTTTAAACAGATAGATCCTTTTCATAAGTTAGACATTGATGATGTGTAAAATTTCGATGCAATCTTTTGTTACAATTTTTACGATTCTTTTTTTTTTTTTTGCCAACAACTGTACTACTTCATCTAGTCAACAATATAAGATGCTTTTAGAAAAATGATTTAATCCATAATATAAGTTATTTGTAAGATAAGTAATGCTCATTTTTTTTAGTTTTATCCTTATAATTAATACTCATTTTTAATTTACTCACTTATTAAATTTTCAAATACATTTTCAATAGAAGTAAAAATGGAAAAAAGTTTCAATTTATGAGATACTATTTAATGAGTTACTTATAATTATTTATTTCTCGTGAATTAGTTAAAGTGACATATATTATGGACGAAAGGGAGCATATCTTTTGTCTTAATTATAGTATTTGGTCATTCATTCTTCCTCTCCCATGCCCTCTATAGATAAGCTATGTTTGAAAAAAAAAAGAGTAACATTTATTACATATTTATGGCCCTTTATTAATTTTGATCAATTTCTTAATTTACAATACTAAGCAAATCATGCCTCATTTTATGTTTACAAATGAAAAGAGATTTTCTTTTTGTCAAAGAAAAGACAGGTTTGTAAGACTGTCAAGTTCCTTAAATCTATTTTGTCAAATTCTCTAATCACATGTAACCATGTATCCTATGTTTTAATGATTATAATTTAATTATAAATTCAAAAAAAATCAATGAGACACACTATCACATGTGATTGGAGAATCTAATAAAATTGATGTAAGGAACTTGATGTAAATATAATCATTAATGTAAACCCTATGTGTTATGGAGATGTAAATTATATTAATGGTACATTTTGAAAGTAATTCTATTAAAAGAGGTGTTAAATCTTGCCAAATTTAATTACATTAATAAAAGTATGTTTATTCAAATATTAGTTGACAATTATTATACATGAGCATTAAATTTTTTTTTAAATTGAAGATAATTAGTAATTATAATCAACTGCAAATCATAATAAAATGTCCAAGTAATAGAGGAAAAATGCAAAGAAAAAAAATTAAACATGATTCGCTAAAAAATATATGATTAAACGACCCGTTTTGAGGCTAATCAAGTCGTGGAAAGGGTCACGTGGCTCTTATAAATAATTGATTGATGAAACCCAAAAAGAATTAAAAATCCTTTCATTATAGGGGCAGGGGTGCAATTATATCTGGAATTTTTTTTAATATTTTGAAGGAATTTTTGGCTTTACATTCATGCGGACAAAACAAGGGCTTAAACATGCTAATTGACATTTGAAAAGAGGATGTGGCCCTAAAATTAAAGTATAAATCTTGTTCTATATAAAAAAAAAGTATATATCTCGTTTCAATTGTAACTTATTGTGACTTGAGTAAAGTCGATCATATTTAGAAAGATACTAATAACACTTCTCTTGATACTTTCTGGAAGTCTCTTAATTTTGATATTTTAAATTGATGATGGGACAACAAACTAACAAGAAGTTACGGTCTGTTTGGATGAGACTTATTATAATTGACTAATTTTTTAAGTAGCTTATCAGAAATGATTTCAGGAAAAAAAATGTAACTTTTCATAAATAACTTGTGTTTGGATTGAGGATTGCAGAAGTGATTTATTTTAAAACTGAAACATGTTTAGATGATAAGCAAAAAGTGACTTATAATGAAATTTTTTAAAGAATATTTTTGTTTAAAAATGAGTGTCATGTATTTAAATTTTTATAATGATTTAATATTTAGAGTGACATTTTTCTTTCCACCTTGTCCCTATTAATATTGTAAGGAGCAAGACGAATTTCACAAATAGTATATATTTCTCCATATGAGTGACAGATTTCCTCCAAGACAGCTACTGCAGAAAACAAGGCAAGATTAGTGCATGTAAAGCTAAGCAATAACGATAAAGGTAGTACAATAATACTTGGATTAAGACAGAGTGATGAAGGTGGGTAGTTTCTTACAACAACTAAGAACCAGGAGTGAACATATCGATTAATGAAGGATGTTGTCATTGATCGGCAACGAGGGTATAAAGGACGATGTCATCACGGTAGGCGACTAATTGGCGGCAACAACAATTTTAGCTCATCAACAACCTCTCACAACTATTTTTAGCATCTCAATCCCCTCATTTGATCCCAACATTAAGATATAAGTAAGGAAGATAAAGCTAAGGGGGTGCAAAGCAATTCAATCAAGTGAAGGAGAGGGTTTATTTTTTTAAAAAAAAGTTTACTACTAAAAATCTAAATTGGAAAAGATGAAGATTGAGTGAGGGGTTGATTATTGTTAGGTGGGTGATGAATTAAGTCAGGAGAGAGGGGAAGGGATTAGGGAAGATAAAGCTAAGGGGGTGCAAAGCAATTCAATCAAGTGAATGAGAAGGTTTATTTTTTTTAAAAAAAAGTTTACTACTAAAAATCTAAATTGGAAAAGATGAAGATTGAGTGAGAGGTTGATTATTGTTAGGTGGGTGATGAATTGAGTCAGGAGAGAGGGGAAGGGATTAGGGAATTTTTTTTCTTTTTCATTAACTTTTTTTTGTAAAAAATATTATGTGGAAGAAAAAATGTGAGGTGGATGCCTTGTAGGCATGCCAACTCTGCATACAATGGTCATCAAACGTTAACGATTGGCTTTGTAAAAATCGGTTGTTATCTAAGAGGAGATGATTTGAGTGTATGATAAAAAACTTAAGAATTTTTTAAATCTTTTTGCATATGAATCAAAATGATAAGTATAAGAATAATTATCCATAAATTTAAAGACAATCAAACGAATTAGATATGCTGGAAATATAATAGATTAGGGAAGAGAGATCGCAAAAAGATATTTATCCTGATTCAATCCTCTATTGACCTGAGTCCAGTTCTTAGGCTCATCCTGAGATTTTCAATCCGATATTTTCTTGTTTAATATGGGCACAAGAGAAGTTGCTACAATTCTTTAAATTTCACAGGTACTTGAGAACCTTTACAAACACACAAGTTTACTTTGAGCATTTGTGAAGCCTTTATAACTCTCTCTTAGAGTTACTCTCCCTTACATCCCTGCAAGGATTCTACTTTGATGATAAAGATTTACAAGTAATATTTTCTCACAAGAGTATATAGATAATCATTGAAGCTCAAATGTAAAACTCTCTCTATAATATATTACATAATCACTTTGAACCAGAGAGTATATAATATGGAGATGATGGAGTCAAAGTATTGGCATTTTGATGTTGTATTCATGTAACCTCTCGGGTCGTCTCTACTTTGTTCATCTTAAATGTTTCTCCTTTTATAGTTGATGTAGATTTGATGATAGTTGGAGATGGTGAAGTATCTATTGGCTCTTGAGACATTTTTCTTCTCGTTGAAATATAGCCATTAGAGTTTTGACACAAAAATGCTTTTTGCCATTTTGTGTTTTAATCCTGTTTTTTAAGCTTATAATATATTCTTAAACATACATAACAGCTTATAGAATCATTAGTAAAACAATTAGTATCAATAACGTAAAAATATAAATCATTTTAAGATTATGCTATGATACTCTGTTTTTTGGGTTTATGAAAATTTCATAGCACACTCAAGTAAATTTTAATGTTTTTATGAAGAAAATACATCTTTAGAAAGAATGAGTATGTTGGGTTTATTATTTTTCATACTTGAGTTTAGTATGATATATGTTAAGATGGTATTATTGAAGTTCAATACTAAACGGGGTGGAAAAAGCTCTCAAAAAAATTGTAAACTTGAGTGTGGAAGTGTGAACGCACACTCGAGTGTAAAAGTATGCTTACACTCAAGTGTGGAACTATCCTTTACACTCGAGTGTGACAGTTTGCTTCACACTCAAGTGTGAGGTCATATTCACATTAGAATATAAAATTACTTTTCACTTAAGTTTGAAATTATTTACAATTGAATTAGGTTTTACAACGAGTCTTTTCGAGACATGAAATTTTAAAAAGAAATTAACTTGGGTTTAGTAGATTTTGAAAATATAAAGTAATTTTGGAAGTAAACTCTAGATTTTAGAAGGTTAACTCAAGTTATCGAGCTTTCTATAAAATTTGAGAAGTATTGAAAAGTAGCCACATTTGAGTGTGTATGAGAAGTTCACACTCGAGTGTGTACCCACAGCCACACTCGAGTGTAGGGGAGAGGGGCACACTTGAGTGTGTGTTCCCAGCCACACTTGAGTGTGCCTTCCTCTAACATGGGTGACTTTTTATGCCTTGATTTAATTTGTCATTTTAGCTTTAAATCTAGCAAATATATAACTCTAGAAAACTCTTTAAATCCTCTTTCCAATGCAAAAAGAATAAGCTCTAAATTCTTTGTATTATGGAAGATATAAACTAAGAAATAGCTGCTGTTTTGGAACAATCGTTAAACCACAATGTTAGTTTTGGAAATTTCTCATTCTCTCATATGATTGTTGTTTTGGTTTATATTGCCTTCTTTGAAAATCTTTATGAGTCTAGTTTCATATCCAAAAATAAGCATCTCATTTGGAGTTGCATTTTGAGATATATGTTAAAAATATTGAACCTTATATGGATTATTATGAGAAAATGAAGCGCCAACTTCCAATATTCACATCTCTTCCATATGAACTGCTTTGAGTCTAATTTTGATGTCTATTTGTTGCACTTTAAGTATAGTTTTATATGAAATAACTTTTAGCTCAATTGGATATGTGGTTGGAGAGATATGTCTAAAAGATGAGGCCTTTATCATGCCAAACAGTAACATATATGAACATAGAAAGTTGAACTCAAGTTCAATACCAAAAATGCACTCAAGTTAAGCACCTAAAAT
The DNA here is from genome assembly GCA_037177275.1 of Acacia concinna. Taxonomy (NCBI): domain Eukaryota; kingdom Viridiplantae; phylum Streptophyta; class Magnoliopsida; order Fabales; family Fabaceae; genus Acacia; species Acacia concinna. The sequence continues at coordinate 2,726,948 of JBAGKO010000017.1, forward strand.
GCTCTTCACTCAAGTTGACTCCCGCAATTTTACTTGCAATTCATCTATTCCATTTTCCATTTGATCATCTTTCAATATCACACGTAAGAACTTGAATTTTGATATTCTCATTAGAATTAGTAAGTTCTTTTTTCTTTATAATTATTCTCCGCAAGCCAACTCAGTAACTCCATTTCTTTTCTTAACTTCTTATTCCCATACTTGATATCTTCATTTTATGAATGATAATTCTCTATTTTTAGATAAATTTAAGATATATTTTAATATATTTTGGAATTATCTATAATCAATTAAAGAGATTTGAGTCAGATTTAGATAAGATAACAATCTTGAGCATAATTTAAGGGATTTGATTCTAAATATTAAAATTGGAATAATAAATCATAATATTAATAATAAAAATAATCTTGATAAAAATAACCTTAACAATAATATCATATTTTTAAATAAAAAAAAAGGAAACAAATTTTAGTTATTATTATTATTATTATTATCTATCTCCTAGAATATTATTTTATCATATTTGCCTTTTTGGATTGTAGCTATCAGATCTAAACACGCAAAAAGGGAGATGCCTATTTGACGGTAAAAAAGCACATGATAAAAAACAGAGAACCCAAAAGGAAAAAAAAAAACAACGGCAATTTAACAATATGCAGCGACGCGTGAGAACGGGGAGGTAATAGCAAGACAGACAGAAACGAAAAGAGAACGGACAGAGCAATCGCGGGGAGAGAGTCAGAACGCAGCAAAGGATCGCGTGAAAGAAAAAAGAAAGAAAGTTGGAGACTTAGACGGATAGAGACGTGAGAGAGAGAGACCTGACCACTATGATTCTTCTTCTTTAACATGTCCGGTAGAAGCGAGAGCTAAGCAAGAAGAGAGGTGGGAGACTCAGATATAGAAATTAAAAGAGGGAGATATTGATCTTGTTCTTTGGGTTAAATTCTCTTATTATTAGTTATTCTTAGTTCATTACTATGTTTTTTGAATTTGAATTTATTATCTTTAAGTTTGGTTTCATTCTGAACATGAGTAGCTAAATTTCTTGTTCTAGGATTATTTTAACCTTTATATGGATTGATTATTTTATTTTTCCTTTCTTTCATTTATGAATAATTTCTTTTATATTGATTTTACCTTGAACTTAATGTTTCTTATTAATTGGCTACTAATAAGATAAATTAGTTTATTTGATTGATGTTTGAGAGAGCTAAATTGAATATAGAATTTGGGTTTAATCATATAAGAATTTGAAGTTTGCATGGATAATTTTGTTTTCAAGATAGAGATATACTTGTCGACCTCACATAGCCAAAAAAGGGATTTGTTTAGAAATTAGGATTTTATTAATTTATTAAGAGATTAATATATTAATTAAATTAAACACCTATTTGGAGATTTGAGAGAGCACTTATATGTATAATAGTATCTTGGATTAGTATAATTGATCTTAGGAAGTAAATAAAAGAAGGGATTCAAATAAGTATTCTTGAAATATAGAGGGATAATAATCCTAGGTTTCTCCAATCTTGAAGAAAAGACATAACTTTTATTCTTTAATTTTTTTTAATTAGTTAGTTAAATCTTTAAAACACGTTTGCTCAACTTAATTGAGAATTTAATTAAGATAATTAACACTTATTTTGTCCTAGTCCTCGTGGAATGATCTTTTTATATTACTTGCGACCCGTGCACTTACGGTTAAGCTAAACGGCTAACAATGAACAAATTCACCACATTATAACTTGATATCTTTTTCCTCTTCTTGAACTTCTTTCTTCCTCTTGATCACATTTTCTTTCTTGACTAATCTACAATACATTAGATAAAGTAGTTAATCAATATAGGAGAATAAATACATTATGAAAACTTTTTGCTCTAAATAGCATCTATGTTTGACATGATCAACACTAATCATATATATAACGGACTTTGTTAAGGAGGGGAAAAATGGCCCCATTTTTAAAACTTCTAAGCTTAACCCCTTTTATATTTAAATGTTTGCCAATTTTTGTTTTACTTTATTCTAAATGCTCTAAAATCATGCAAAAATAAATATATAAGTGCATATTTTTCTTGGTGAAGATATGATTTCTATGTTTGAGTCAAAATAAAAAATTAACTCTAACCTTAGGTTATGGAAAATAACCTTAGCGTGAAAAGGTAATGTGTTGTAATTTTGATAAGAGGTAGCTTAAAAAATGAGTTGAGGTAAAAAATGAGATCAAATCATTACACAAGTAAAATATGACTTGAATGGTTTAAAATGGAGAAAAGACACCGACATTAAATGAAACTTTTATCGAATTGTAATAAGACAATTACCAATAATGCTACATGGTAATGAATGTTAGGTTTGTAAAGAACAATAAGAGTATAAAGTTGGAATAGCAGTAATAAAAACATTGAGATGGGTGTGTAATTATGCAAGAAATATAAGATTCATAAGAAGTACTACATGCCAGAAAGAGTTGACACTATATTGCATGTATATAAAAAAAAGTTGACATGGTGTTTATTGAGGAAAATTAATAAAAAATTATTTAAGCTGATTCAAATGTGTACAAGAAAGATTGTTGGAGGTGTAAGTGAGAATGATGGTTCTTTTTAACTAAACATATGTATCTTCTTATTAGAAGTAATTTTATTTAAGGTGTTATAAGACACTAAATGATAAATTGAATAAAAATAATAGAGCATTTTGAACATAGAGCAAAACCAAGGAAAACACTCATGGAAAGAGTGATCTCTCATCAGTACCTTATTGGGTCCATGCTTTGATGTACATGAAATGACGCTGTGCATCACTCGCGGAATGTTGTCACTGTTGGTCTAGTTGTTAATGGGATTTTTTTTTATAATAATAAAGTTGTGAGTTCCAATTTCATATATATAAAGACTTCCTTTGTGAGTGGTTTGTAAGTATGTTTGAGAGTGTGTATGGATGGGGAGAAAAGTGGAAAGAAAGGAAAAGAAAATAAATATTAGGTTTTAAAACTTTCATAAATAATAAAAAATAAATTTACTATTTTTTAAAGTTTTTTTCTTAATTTTCTTTTCCTTTAAATTTTTTTTCTATACAAATATAAAGTAAAAGTGTTCTTTAAATTTGGAGGCGTGTTCTGACCCACATCCAACTTACAATTTTTTTTGTAAAAATAAATAAAACAAAGAAACACTGTTGGGTGACAAGCCCTGGCCGAGAGCCACTTGTATTCCTTGGATTACCGTTTTCCAACGGCCTCCTCGCGTCAATAGTCAACTCACCAGTCACCATTTAACCACCACCTCTCTGTTTTTTTTGGCAGAACTAGTGGTCCATGTTTTTTTTTTTTGCCAACTAGTGGTCCATGTTTATAGACAATAATACACAGTACAAAAATAAAATGAAAGTAGGTGGCACTAATTGTTGCGATAAACCTATAAATCTTATCGTAATTGTTCCAAGATCAATACGGCATTTCATAAGAGGCGCGTAAAAGAACGGGAATTGTGACATTTCATGGAAAACTCGAATGAATGGATGACTGAAAATGCGTGGGAATGAATATATATTTTACTATTACCTTTAGTCCACTCAATTCAACTTTTTTTTTTATAGAATTTTTAATAAATTTAATTATATTATTTTAAAATATTTAATTTTTTTTTTAAAATTATTTTGTCTAATTTATAAACTAATGTATAATATGATGATACGCTACATATAGTATGATTAACTAACTTATTTATCTCCCTTAATATCTTTAAAAAAAGTGAACTTAATTTTATATTTATGATAATAGAGAATATAAAGTTACAAGAAACTCATGTAAATGCAACTTGGAGTATCAAATATTAAAACGACATAAGTAAAAATAATTTTATACTATAATTATTCATAACATAAAAAATTACATCATTTTTTATCAATTTTTATATTGATAATTATAATAAATACTTCATTGGATTCTTTTTTAGATACATAAATTTTAGAATGTTTCCATTTCTCCTAAGTAATATTAAAGTTGGTTAGGACAAACTATTAATTACCCTTAAGTGTTAACCTATACACCATGTAGCTAGATGTCTCCCCCAACGCTTTGACTGAAACCACAACTAAGTGGTAGTTCCCAAAATTGAACCCCCTTCATGTTGTAAGAGAGTTTGACCCCTTCGCTAGTTAAACCCAAGGACGAGGGCTTGCTTCATCGGATTCTTAATATAAAACTCAATTAATTTTTTTTAAAAAAAAGATGAAGAGAGCTAAATAATTAAGTTAATCATAGCATATGCAGTATATTGTTAGATTATATATTAGTTTATAAGTCAAATAAATTAATTTGGTACAAAATGATAAATATAATTATATATACACAATAATTTATTTAGTTGTATTAATCTCTAAAAAAATAACTAGATCATATATTAAGGATTGTAGATAATAATTGCTTATGTCTTATAAGCATGGTTTTGAGAAATGAATCGAACCGGCCAGTTTAACAACGGAAAACCACGAAATAGTCATCAAACTAGTCTTATTCAACCGATCCAATGATTATTCAAAGTTACCCAACTTCAAAAATTCATAATTAATTATATATATCACTAAAAATTATAAATTAGAACTCTATGGAAAGCTTAAGATGTCTACTTTCTATTTTTGTTTTGTCCTCTGAGATGTCTACTTTCTAATGTAAAAGGAATCACTTAAAAATATGATCATTGAAAATTCTTAAATACCAAAATCATTTGGAAAAGTTTATAAATATAATTTCCAATAATTATTTTTAGTTTATAAATACCTCAATCTCATTGATAGTTAAACATTGCTTAACTTTAAACCTCAATATTTGGGATGTTATAATTGAGAATTTGAGTATTGCAATTAATAATTACTCCGTTTTAACATCATTCAAATTCACTTCCTCATCAGATTGACCTCATGTTAGCTCTGTTGTAATTCTGATATGACACATTGAACCTTGAACTAAAACCCCAGCCGATTAAGTGACTAGTATGAGTTTCATAACCTTAAAAGATACTGGAACCACTGCTATATAACGGTGTTAAACTAACAGATTATCAAAGTAAGGGTTTTTTTTTTTGTTTTTTTGGCCAACCTGTCAAAGTAAGTTTATGAACTTAAAGAACTAAAATAAAGCTGATGTAAATTTAAATAACCAAATGTATGATATAACCCCTAAATAAAAGCACTAAACTATGAATGATAAGTGAAATGCTTACGTGGCAATATGAGGGTTGCTCAAAACGCTGCTTTTATATAGTAAGAGATTTAATTCAAAATATATCTTAATTATGATATTATCATTTAGCTCAAATATTATAAATCAACATTTAAAATATTTAAGATAATATAAACAAAGAAATGTTTTATTAGAATATTTAGGATGTGGTTAGTGGTTGCTCAAAATATATCTTAATTCGTGCCACGTTTGTATTTATAATTATATTAGTCATAAAGTCGGTAAAATTTGTGAGCTTATTTATTGAGTTTACTGATTTTACATTTTTACTTTATAAAATTATGTCAAATTGCTCTTGAACTCCTATTATTTTGTTGGAGTTGATAATGTTTTATGACTTTATATACAAATCTCACATAATTTCTTTGTTGAATATGATAAATTATAAATATTTGCAAGTTTACTGCGAGCTTATTTACAAATCTCACAGAAATTTCTTTGTTGAATATGGTAAAATTTGCAATCTTATTTATTGAGTTTACCGATTTTACATTTTTACCTTACAAAATTATGTTAAATTGCCCTTGAACTCCTATTATTTTGTTGGAGTTGATAATGTTTAATGACTCTATATACAAATCTCACATAAATTTCTTTGTTGAATATGATAAATTATAAATATTGATGATTTAATTTAAATTATTTATATTTAAAATATATTTAAATTGAATTATTACCATTTTTATTTTCAATTATTATATTATATACTTTTAATATCTATTTATTAGTAGAAAAAAACTCTAACAAGTTTACGATATAAGTTTGCAGTTTGAATTTATATGCCTATCTATTTAACTTCATGGGTTTGACAGCCTTAACTTAAACCAATGCTTATATATAGTAAGAGATGATTTCTATTTTTATAGAATCCTTATTTATTCAAACATTTTCATCCCTACCCATTAAATTCTAAACATTAATTTTTTTGCCCAAAAATTCTAAACATTAAATGATTGGGGTGGTTTTTTTTTTTTAAAATGTCACAAATTCTCTACATATTCTAGTTTTACCCATAGTCTCATCTTAGAGCCTTGTGTATGCAGTTTCAGTAATTATTTAGAGATGACTTCTTTTTTTTTTTTTGGGATAATGAACAATTATCATTAGGGATGCTGTTAAAAAATAATTATTTGGAGATAACAAAGTTTACTTTATTGTTGACATATATTCTCGAGAACTGGCTACTAGTAGCGCCATGAGGGATTAATAACGGAAGTCTCTACATACCAATTAAAAATTATTTTTAATATTTCATATTCTGTATCTGTGATCATGTGAGATGTGGATTGTGGACAGAAAAGGTGCCTTGAAAATAAATTGGCAAGAGATTCTAAAATCCAAATAATTTCACTGCATTGCATTTTTCTGGGGGGCCACATTTCTCTGGTGGAGGAAAACCGTTCACAGTTTCAGGCACGTGGTTCACACTCTCATGACGGCAAATTGGGTTGATGAAGTGAACTCACAGACACGTACAATTCGACAAAGGGCCTCCTCCAATGAATTTCGTCCTCACTGTAATAACAGTTCCGTGATGGATTCAATGTAGAGACCTGCCTGGCTGCCTCTTTTTGTCTGCATTAGTACATTCAAATGCCGAAAGCGATTTCAACCTAAAGTTCAACGCGTTGAATGATATTATTGCTTTGCAGCTTCAGTAACAATAAACTGAAGCTCCTGTCCCTTCGCACACTAAAGAAAAATCATCATGATGGATTCGTTTCTCCTTCGCTCTTTTCCCAAAGCTTCTGTGATTACCCCTGGTACCTCTGCTTTTTCACTGAGTAACACTAATCTCTGGTTCCGAGTTCAACTTGGTGTGGCCCAAAACCTTGTTCCTACAAGGGAAAGGATTTCCGCGGGAACTTCTAGGACTTTTAGGCCGCTGATTTATCAGTTCCTGGGTTTTGTTCGGCATGTTTTTCAAATCGACCTCGTTTGGGAGCGGAAGATTATAATGAATTTAAATTTTCCATTATTATGCATACTCTTGTTTGTTTGTTTTTGTTTTTTCTTTTTTGGTTGGGCATTTACTTACTAATTCATGGAATTCTTGATAGGTAGAAGTGGCTGGAGGGGTGAAGGTTTCACGACGAGCTATTATGCAAGTAAGTTTATATATCATTCCTCCTTTTGTTTTGCATTACGTTTGATATGTAGCAGAGTATTTTTCGCTCTTCATATTATCCTTGAATCCGCTGTGTAAATAGGGTTTAGCTATCAATCTGTTTGATTCTGTAGTGTATGTGGTCGGAGGAGAGGGAGGGGAAGAAAATTCACATTTGCGTAAAATCCTGTATCTGTCAATCTCTTTGTGACTTCAATCCCTTTCCTCCCATTTCTCCATTCCCATCAATTTGCATTCTTGAAGTCTGGTTAATTCTGTTTTTCTATTTGTATTTCTATTTTCTAGTTCCTTCTACATTTTGATTGAGTATAACATTCCTAGCCTAGTCAAAAGGGAATTTCTGCCATATCCGGGGGAATAATAGATGCTTAGCCATATCAAGCATTGGGAACAATGAAGATGATGTGACACAATTAATTAGCTAAATAAAAAGTTTGAGATTATAATAAAATAAAAGAAGTATAAGTCGGAATAATTAGAAATGTTGAAAATTTCTCATCACTAGAAACAATTTTTTATTGTAACTGTATAAGAGACACTAGTTCGGCAGTGGGATCATTAAAACTCAAATTTGTTTATGTGGAAAATGATGGTATGCCACTTCTGATAATTAAACTGTAATACTTTGAAGTTTTGAATAGTAAGGGTTGCTCTCAATTCAATTCCTCATCAAGTTACATAATAGATGTTAGGAAACCCACATTTATTATGATCAAGCTTCCCTTTTACTGTGCTCAAATTACACTTTACCCATGACCAGTCCTCTCAATAACAAGAAATTGAGAACGATATAATAATTCTTCCTCTTAGCTTTACCTGAACCGTGATGGGAGAGCTTATAATGAACTTGTGGTTCATCATTGTTACAAGATTGTAATCAATCTTGAATTGTTTAGGGATTTTAGGATTGGGAAAGGAGGGAAATTAGAGGTAGAAAGAATAGTTTCAGAGGGGAATAAGGAGAGAAATCAGAAGCAGGGGAATAGAGACAGAGAGACAGAACCGAGAGGGAAAAGAGAACATAACAAAACTGAATTCATTCATCAATCAATTGTCATTCGTACATGTTCATTAGCCTTACTTATATAGGCTAAGTACACAATTGCCTTGTTTGCTGCCTACTCTAATTCTTATTGGGCCTAACCTAATACATTTGAGCCTATTAAATCCTAATCCCTAATTAACATATCATTAATAGACTATTAGGGATTCATATTATATTTACATAACAGTCATTCTTTTATTTTAAATGCTTTTGACTTTATATTGAACGTGGCAAAAAATTTTAGGAACTTGCTCTACGAATTGCAATAATTGATTCTCTCATAGTCTGGTTGTGAACTACATGCTCTGGAATCGCACAAAGCAAGCCATACCAAAAGTTTGGACATCACTTTAAATTGAGAAATAATTTCAATTTAGTCCTTCAATGGACACAAATTCTGTGTTGTAACTAATAACAGCTGGTATTCTAGGTCCGTACGTAAGAATAGCTTCACAGCAAAAGACTTGGAAGATCCAAAATGATAACCAGATCACAAGGTTCCATCAGAATAATAACAAAGGCATGGGAGGAGGATATGCAAGTCCAGAAAGTAACAGAAAATATATTGTGAATGCAGCCTCTGAACAATCTTTTGAACCTGAACCTGGAGCTTATGATAAAAAAAATATTTGGCATGTTACCACTGGAACCTTAGATGCTTTTTACAGGTTTTCCAGGCCACATACAGTTATTGGCACAGTTAAGTTAAAACTTTTTATCACAATTTTGGAAACATATAAACTTAAATATGTGATCAATTCAATTCAATAATGAGCCTATTCTGTAATTTAGTGGCGATTTGCTCTGTTGAATGTTTAGAGCCAGAGGTGCTCACTTTCTGTGTTTTAACAGGCATTAAGCATACTCTCTGTATCCCTCCTTGCAGTCGAGAAGTTGTCAGATTTATCTCCATTATTTTTCACTGGAGTACTGCAGGCAAGGCAGCTAATGAGTTTATTGTTTTAAAATGATGAAATTCTCTTTTGTGTTAGTCAATTAACACATCAGTTTTTACATGCCAGGCTGTGGTAGCGGCTCTCTTTATGAATATTTATATTGTCGGTTTAAATCAGTTATCTGATATTGAAATAGACAAGGTATGAAACTTACTAATAGAAATAATTTGGATAAAGAGAATTTTGTTTGGGAGTTTACGTTTGTTGACTTGTATATGTTTGTTGTAGATTAACAAGCCATATCTTCCATTGGCATCTGGGGAGTATTCCTTTACAGCTGGTGTTGCGATTGTTGCATCTTTTTCAGTTCTGGTACCGAATATAGAATTGTTTTTCATTGTTACTTGGGTGTACTTTGTCTGTCTTTCTTTAAACTAACTTTAGAGTCAGTCAACAATTATCTTTTTTCCTCTAGGTTGAAAAATCAAGTCAAGTTTCCATCATGATAAATATCACCTATTGCTTTTTTTTTTATCATGTCTGATATCTGGCATATAAGAGTTGTTCTTTTTATGCTTATGTCTGGCATATATGTTTGGCGGCCAGTTGTGTGATATTTATGTTTATATCTCATAGGGTTAATGAACTACCTATGCTCCTTGGACACACGCACATTGTAAATTTGTTTGGTATCTATAATTCATTTTTGTTCTAGTTTGGAAAACGGAAGCAAATTTCCCACATGACAAACATGACCTGTTTCTTACTTGTCTCATGCCTGATATCTTGCATATTAGAGGCAATTTCTGATTTGTTCTCTTCTGTTTTTTACTTGCTTGCTTTTTGCCTTTGTCTGAATATATTGTTCTGGATATGCTTTATTGACTGACTGGTAAGTGGCTTTTAATTCATCATTTGCAGAGTTTCTGGCTTGGGTGGGTTGTAGGTTCATGGCCTTTGTTCTGGGCTCTTTTTATCAGTTTTGTTCTAGGGACTGCTTATTCAATCAATGTGAGTCCCCTAAGATTTTTTTTTTTTTCATTGTTTGTTGTAACTTAGGGACCAATCATGTCAGAATGTTCTAAATTTTCGTGCATTTGATCAGATTTGAATCCGTTGCTTATTGCTCCAAAATTCATGGCTTTTGAAACTATTACCATCCCCCCCCCCCCCTCGTGAGAGAGAATCTATGAGAATTTCAGGTGGAATATACGATTTAGAATTATGTGACTCTATTTTATAATAAAGGACTGGGACTTAATAGATGGCAAGTTATTCAATTATTTAAGGTCAAGTCATTTAAAATTTGAAGGCAGACAACTGCATTATTTCGATTTGAAAACACTCAATTTTTATGATGCTTATTTTTTAAAGTTTTATCAGATGGTGTTGGTTGCATTGGTTTTATAACTTTGTAGCTCTTGGAAAATTTCAGTTGCCCATGTTGAGATGGAAGAGATTTGCAGTGGTTGCGGCAATGTGCATCCTGGCAGTTCGGGCAGTAATTGTTCAACTTGCATTTTTTCTCCATATACAGGTTTTGTCCTATCTAATTCTGCACTTCAAAGGCAAATAGTTGTGAGTGTGAATGCCTTAGCTTTTTTACAGCAACAACATACCATACTCCCCAAATCATGTTCAAAAAATTCCAAGTTGTTGTGAGTGTGCTTAATTATATTCATAAATCATAATTCCATGCGAACTGATCCCTCTTTCAACATCTGGTCCTCCTAGATAGGGTGAGGAGGAGAAACTGGAAAGGAGTAAGCAGGGTATCCTAAGTTAACAATAGTAGCATTATTAACTGTCTCATTAGTATGGCTGGAGTCTGAACTTCTAATCCAGAGCCCACCTGAGAAGAAGTATAAGGTCCATTGGTCACGGTCAAAATATTACATCGCAACTAGGGTGAATTGCAGTTTACTCTGGTTGGGCCCAAAATATCTGATTTTGTTTCTTTTTTTTTTTCTTGGTTACCACTTAGTTTGTGGTATCTTTTGTTTATTCTAATCAAAATAATCCTGTGAAAATTAAGATGATGAGTGATTGCATGGTTGAAAGTTTTGTATTGCTGATATCTTAATCAGTCTTTCAGTTTTTTTAAAGTCATTATGCAAGGTATAAAAATTATCATGGGATTGTTAAACTGTAGCCGACCAAATCATAGTGACATTCGTTGACAGTTTGACAGAGTTTAAATCACATGAGAGCAAACTGATTTTAGGCCAGACTATATGACGATAAAGTATAAACTACAATACGTTCATTAGACTATTTACTGATTTTTATGTAACAATGGAAGCTTTTGAACTGAAATAGTATTTCATATGTTACAAAGCCTCTGCCACGAAATGATTTAAAATTTGATCCTTGCTACTTATTATTCTCTTGGTTAAATTCAAGTTTCTGCATTAAGATATAACAACATGACAAGTCAAGCTTTTGAATCAAAATATTCTTTTAGAGTCACTAATTTATTTTACAATGTGTAGACTCATGTCTTAAAGAGGCCGGCTCTATTTTCAAGACCACTGATTTTTGCAACTGGATTCATGAGCTTCTTCTCTGTAGTTATAGCATTATTCAAGGTAAAAACATTTTACCATCTAAACTATTCATTCATTCTCATCATCGAATTTATGATTGGAGATGTGCATCTGATGTCAAACCTTTCACTGAGTTTTATAGGATATACCAGACATTGAAGGAGATAAAGTATTTGGCATCCGATCTTTTTCAGTACGTTTGGGTCAAAAACGGGTATGTGCCTAAACGTCAACGTCTTATCGGAACGGCTTGTTCCCACTTGTATTCCCTCCCTGATATGCTCCATGTAATATTTTCCAGGTATTTTGGATTTGTGTTTCACTTCTTGAAATGGCTTATGGAGTTGCCCTCTTGGTGGGAGCTGCATCTCCTTGTCACTGGAGCAAAATTATTACGGTAAAGGCAGTCTTGTTATGTATGTCTTGGGAATTACAAGTAGGATTTTGATAAACACGTTTTGGAAAATTGATTTGCAAGGAATTCAATCTTATAATGTTTATGTCTGGCCTTTTATAATTTATTATGGTTGCACTGGCCTTTTCTTTTCGAGCTTTTTTTATATATTTTTTAAGTTCTCTCTCTATCTTCTAGGGTTCCCCTTTATTTGTAATTCTCTTATTTCCCGTTCATAAAACCTTCTTTTGCTAATTTTTTAAATAAAAAAATTCCAACGCCTATATATATATATAGTTGTATATACACACTAAGCAAAAGTTTCACAGATGAAACAGACACCAAATTTATGTAATTTTAGGAGACTTTTAATTGTGGAGTGTTTATATTTGAAGTCTGGAAACATCTCCATGAGAAAGCAATTCTGTTCCATAACATCTCAAGTCTCTAACTTTTTTGTATTTTTTTTGGTCGAAGTATAACATCTCAACTTCACACTTTACCGTTTTACAATATTAATTTTGTGTCAAAAGCAAAGTGAGCCTTCCTAGGCTTAGGAGGCATTAATTCTGGTGATTGGAGAAAACTTAAGATGCTCCATATATTTACAAATTGTCGTTTACATTGAACATTTCACTGAAGCTTGGAAATTCACTTTGAATGGGTTAGGGTCTCGGGCATGCCATTCTAGCTTCAATCCTCTGGTATCGGGCCAAATCCTTAGATGTCAAGAGCAAAGCTGCCATAACATCTTTCTATATGTTTATATGGAAGGTAAGATTGCCTTTTGTTTGTGAATCATGTTCCCTCTGCATATTTGTTTGGTGTTACAAGCAATTGCAAGTTTAGTATTAAAATATTAATTAATTATTTTATTATTAGGATTGATGTTTATTACAGTATTTAATATTTATTGTATCTTAGAATTTGGTTTGGAAATTATATTGCTGGTACAAAAGATATTAATATTACATTATGTATGAGTTCTTTTTTTTTTTTTTTTGACTTGGTATCTAATTCAAATTCAAATGTTAATCAAATATTAAGATACTCCCTCTAGTCTTAATGTAAGGGCATGTTGACTTTTTTTTTTTAAGAATTTTAAGAAAATTTTAAGAAAATTTTAAGAAAGTTAATTAAAACATTAAAATTTGTCATTTTTTTTAAATTATGTTATTTGACTTATGAACTAATATATAATGTAGTCAAACACAATTTATGATATGATTAAATAATGGATTCATCCTTTTTAAGATTTTTATAGAATTCTTCAAAAAAAGTCAATAAACCCTTATAATTGAGATCGAAAGAAGTAACAAAGATAATTATAGAATAATTTCGACATCCTATTTTATCAATGTTCTGCAAATATTAAAAAATAGGAAAAATTACATTTAAGCATTAATAAGTTAACAAGTTATATAATAGGCAGAATTTGAAAAAAAGACATTGGAAATAGGGAAAAGACAATTCAGTACAGCGAAATATGAAAATCCCAAATCAGCCTGTTTTGTATTTTGGGTAATTACAAAAATGTCACTGAATTTTTCACAACACCAGTTTCGTAATTCGCAACATGAGTTTCATAATTCATAATACCAGTACTACGTATTT
>JBAGKO010000017.1:2764734-2782903 GCA_037177275.1 Acacia concinna
AGAGCCTACCTTAAGGAATGGAATTGTTGTGTAAATTGGTTGGCGCTTCCTTCAATTTAATTTGGTTCAGTTCGGTGGTTTAATAGTCCTATCCAAGTTCTTTGTGATCTCCTGATTAAGGTCTAGTTGGGTGCATGTAATCTAAAATTAGTTGTTCGTTGATTTTGCTATTGTTTCTGTTGTTTTGGATTTATGACCTTATTGTATACCAAAAAGAAAAGATGGAGCCCAAAGTAAATGACTAATCTCACAACTTGATGAACAACTATTAGAATATTAATAAAAGATATGTGCACGTTTAGTGTCCATACAGCTCATACACTTAAAAATAGATAAGTACATTAGATGAACTAATTTCAAGTTAGACATGGTGGATAATTAAGTTTTTATAATAAAATTGAGAAGAATGGAAAAATGAGGTGAAATGGGTGGCAAGCAAGGCTAAGAGAGAGATGAGAGAGAGAGAGAGAGAGAGGGGAACACGCTGACTTGGGATGTTACCATATGAACTCATTACGCAGAGGCAAGCCAGCGTTTCTGCTTCATCCACCTCCCCATATCCTCACTTTGCCAGACCCCACCTCCTCTGTTTCTTCTTCATTCTTTCATTATATATACATCCCTCTCCTCTCACTTCACCTATATTCTTCATTTTCATCTCTTCCCTCTTCTATTTCCTCTTCTTTCATCACCCATGGGTGGAGACAAGAGTCTCAGCCTCGAAGAGATCAAGAACGAGGCCGTTGATCTGGTATGTCTTCTCTCCTCTGCTTTCTCATTAATCTTCTCTTCAATAACTCTTCTTCACCCACTTCTCTTCTACTTATAGCTCTCTACTTGCTTTTTTTCTTTTAGCCACACACAAAACTTGACTTCTCTTTTCAATCATAGCCAGATCAGCATGTTCTGTTATTTCTATTTCAGCTTGCTCTGTTCTCGTATGTTCTGTTTCTGCAGAAGCAGAGGCGTGTTCGGTTTCTGATCTTTCTTTCTTTTTTTCCTGCATAAATTCTTCCATGGATCCCTCGCATTGTTTTTTCATCCTGGACAAAAATAATGAACCAAAACATGATAATCAGCTAAACATGATGTGAAAAAGACAGCTTTGCATGTTAGTATTAATAATTCAAAGCTCACAACTCACACCCCTAACCTATCACTTTCCCTGCCACCGAACATGTTCGTTTCTGTTAATTCCCCTGCTAGATTCAAAACATGTGAGATGAGACGGATTCAAAAACAAAAAACAGAGTTCACCCAAATTGGTTGAGGTTGTGATTTTTTTTTTTAAACTTTGGATTCTTATAATTAAAAGCTAACTTTTTATTACTATTACCTCTTTGGAGAGATGGGATTTTTTAAGTACTTAAGCCGTGGTACTATAATAGCTATGGCCTTTTCATTTATTCCTGAAAAGAGCTACTTGATTATTAACAGTCGGAAACTCAACCACGTTCAACGGTCCTGACTCTGCCTGACAAAACAGGGTCCGCACTTTTATTTCTCCGTTTTGCCCTCAGGGCACTCGGAGACCCCACCGGAACCAACTAACATTTTGGTCATTCCATCCCTTGGAGATTGTGATTTATCCTAACGGGTATTGTTCAAGCCGTGAATGGGTTGTTGCGCGTGAATTACACGCTCCAACCACATAGAGAGACAGTGGGAATGTCCTACCTATCTTAGACTCTCCGGCGCCGGAGTCAACGGCTCGTGATTGGGTGGCTCGCCTTTCTATGGCTTTTGCCCAATATATTATATGCGCATGCCGTTACTCTGAAACCGGGACCCCTCTTTGGCTGCCACCAACGTTTTTTTCAATAAAATAATTTCTTTTCCCACCCAAAAAAGAAAAAAAAGACAGGGACTTTTTAGGTCTAGAAGTGGAAAGTTTAAAAATACAGGCTACTTCAATTAATTTATAAAAAATAAAAAGTAATAATTAATTTATTTAATATGTTTTAAATTATAATTTTTTTCACTTTTACCCCGATTGAAACATATGCTTGGAATTTGAATAAGTGGACAAATTAAAAATGAGCATTAATTATAAAGATAAAACTGAAAAATAAATATTAATTATTATATAAGTGTCTCATATTGTGGACTAAATCATTCTTTTAAAAGTGTCTATTATGATTCGGAAGGAGAGTATGTGATATGTTATGTGACTTTTTTGGACATTACTAGCACCAAATCTTTATGCTCTTTAGAGTTGTGACTGGTATGTGACTTTTTGGACTGTAAGTGGAAATTTTGGTGCACTCGTAGTATTATCATTCCCCTTGCTATGTTTTGTGTCTGATTCTGTGATCAGTGGCTTCCTTTATAATTAAAAGTTATTGTATGATACTGTCTGCGAAACCCGAAAGATGAAGTCTAAGGAGAACAAACATATAAGAAACAGAGTCGTGTCATATGCTACCTCCAGGCCATAAGATCTAGTTTATAGTGTAAATTGTACAACAAACGAGATCTTGTATAAAAAACCAGAGGTAGTAACATGTTATATCATGTATCAGAAACAGAATTATATCGTATATCTTGCGTCATGTCCCAACTCACAAGTTTCCCACGTTTGTTTTTGTGCTTGTTTCACTGTCTTCTCTTGGGGAGGAAGATACAAAATGGAAGTCTTGAAAGGAAGGAAAAATTAATCAGTATGTTTCTAATGTTACTTGTTTGCAGGAACGTATTCCCATAGATGAAGTGTTTGAGCAATTGAAATGTACCAGGGAAGGTTTGACCTCAGAGGAAGGAGCCAACCGGCTTCAGATATTTGGACCCAACAAACTCGAAGAGAAGAAGGTCTGATCGATCAATGGCTAAATTACTTGTCCAAAAACGCAATTCTCTTTACATGCCACTACTGATTGATGAAGCTAACTCTAGTTCTTTTTTTTTTTTTTTAATTTTTAAACTGTTACAGGAAAGCAAATTCCTCAAGTTTCTTGGGTTCATGTGGAATCCTCTGTCATGGGTTATGGAAGCTGCTGCAATTATGGCCATTGCTCTTGCAAATGGTGATGGAAGGCCCCCAGATTGGGAGGACTTTGTGGGTATTATATGTTTGTTGCTGATCAACTCCACTATCAGTTTCATTGAAGAAAACAATGCTGGAAATGCTGCTGCTGCTCTTATGGCTAGCCTTGCTCCTAAGACAAAGGTAAATAAATGAAAGTGTTCCTGCATCATCTCTGTACTGAGTTGCTTTGGATTACTACAAGAGGTTAATTAAAGTTAAACTCCTGACAGGTTCTTAGAGATGGTAATTGGAATGAGGAAGACGCTGCAATTCTGGTTCCTGGAGACATCATAAGTATTAAACTAGGTGACATTATTCCGGCTGATGCTCGTCTTCTTGAGGGCGATCCGTTGAAGATTGATCAATCTGCTCTGACAGGAGAGTCTCTTCCAGTGACCAAGAACCCTGGGGATGAAATCTTCTCTGGCTCAACCTGCAAGCAAGGTGAAATTGAAGCTGTTGTTATTGCGACCGGTGTCCACACGTTCTTCGGGAAGGCGGCTCACCTCGTGGACAGTACTAACCAGGTTGGGCATTTCCAGCAGGTTCTCACAGCAATTGGGAACTTCTGTATTTGCTCCATTGCTGTGGGAATGTTGGCTGAGATCATAGTCATGTACCCTATCCAACACAGAAAGTACAGAGATGGAGTTGAAAACCTCTTGGTCCTTTTGATTGGAGGAATCCCCATTGCTATGCCTACTGTGTTGTCTGTGACAATGGCCATTGGTTCTCATAAGCTCTCTCAGCAAGGCGCCATCACCAAGCGTATGACCGCCATTGAAGAGATGGCCGGTATGGATGTTCTTTGCAGTGACAAAACCGGGACACTCACCCTTAACAAGCTTAGTGTTGACAAGAACTTAATTGAGGTCTTTGTGAAGGGTGTAGACAAGGAGCATGTGATGCTTCTTGCTGCCAGGGCTTCTAGAACTGAAAACCAGGACGCCATTGATGCTGCCATCGTTGGAACGCTTGCCGACCCGAAAGAGGTGTATATATATATGACTTCTCTTCAACTGATGTAATGAGAACCAGAACTGTGATATGTGAATAATTTTTATTTTAACATGTATAACTAATGTGCAGGCAAGGGCTGGGATTAGAGAGGTGCATTTCTTCCCATTCAATCCAGTTGACAAGAGAACTGCTTTGACTTACATTGAAGCTGATGAAAGTTGGCACAGGGCAAGCAAAGGTGCTCCAGAGCAGGTAACAAAATGGTTTAATTTAAGGTTTGAGAAAAAAACTATAGTTAATTGATATCATCATAATGTTTTTTTGTTTTTGCTCAACAGATCATGACCCTGTGCAACCTAAGGGAAGATGCTAAGAAGAAGGTCCATGCTATTATTGACAAGTTTGCAGAGAGAGGCCTTCGTTCACTTGCTGTTGCAAGACAGGTTTCTATTAGTTTTTATTGTCAGATACTTATTTCACTTAACAAACAAATTCCTGAATGATTCTCTTGTTTCATGCACACAGGAAGTTCCCGAGAGAACAAAGGAAAGCGCCGGTAGTCCATGGCAGTTTGTGGGGCTGTTGTCACTGTTTGACCCTCCTAGGCATGACAGCGCTGAAACCATTAGAAGAGCTCTTAATCTTGGAGTAAATGTGAAGATGATTACTGGTGAGTAATGATGTGTAGTATAGTGCAGGAATATGCATTCATATCACCATGCTATTCTCAATCTGATATCTTTTATTCTTGCTTATTGGCCTCTAGGTGATCAACTAGCCATAGCAAAGGAGACTGGAAGGAGACTTGGTATGGGAACAAATATGTACCCATCTTCTTCTTTACTTGGTCAACATAAAGATGAAAGTATTGCATCACTTCCTGTCGAAGAATTGATTGAGAAAGCAGACGGATTTGCTGGAGTATTTCCAGGTTCATTCTCTTTTTAAGCAATTTTTGTTTCTATTTTCTCTCAACAAAACCTTTTATATATATTATCTAATTACCATTGTTATTTGCAGAGCACAAATATGAAATTGTGAGGAAGTTGCAAGAGAGGAAGCACATTTGTGGAATGACTGGTGATGGTGTCAACGATGCTCCTGCTTTGAAGAAGGCTGATATCGGTATCGCAGTCGCCGATGCAACCGATGCCGCAAGGAGTGCTTCTGATATTGTCCTGACTGAACCTGGATTGAGTGTGATTATTAGTGCAGTCTTGACCAGCAGAGCTATTTTCCAAAGAATGAAAAACTACACTGTTAGTTCCTCTCTGTCCTTTTCTTCATCTTTCTCTCTATCTTGTAAGATAAACGCTATCCTCACACGTTTGTGTCACTCGTATTTTATTGCAGATCTATGCAGTCTCCATCACTATACGTATAGTGGTAAGCAAAAGCCACAATAATGACTATACCTAAGCGTAATTCTTATCAGTTGGAATGATTTTGTTTTTGTTTCTTAATGCAGTTTGGCTTCATGTTCATTGCACTGATATGGAAATTTGACTTCTCTCCTTTCATGGTTTTGATTATTGCAATTCTGAATGACGGTAAAAATTCTCCCTTTTATAAATCTATATATAGGCTTCTTCATATTGTGTCCCTCGTGCCTTTGTTGATTGAAAATGGATGTCTGATATATCAGGAACAATCATGACAATTTCAAAAGACAGAGTGAAGCCATCTCCCTTGCCTGATAGTTGGAAACTGAAAGAAATTTTTGCCACTGGGATTGTGCTTGGAGGTTACTTGGCTCTTATGACTGTCATATTTTTCTGGGCAATGAAAGAAACTGACTTCTTCCATGTAAGAAAATAAGTGATTTTCATATTATTACTCTACCAGAACCGAAAATTTCTATAGTTCTCTTGACTCAAATTCTTAACACAAAACCTCCTCTCAGGACAAATTCAAAGTGAGACCTCTGAATAACAGTCCGCATGAAATGATGGCTGCTCTGTACCTACAAGTCAGTATAGTGAGCCAGGCTCTTATATTTGTGACCCGTTCTCGTAGTTGGTCCTATGTTGAACGCCCTGGATTGCTTTTAGTCAGTGCCTTCATCATTGCTCAGCTGGTAAGTACACACACACAACACACATGAAGTTATTATCATGACCTTATTGCATGTTTCTTTACTGATCAGAGAAGGTTGGAATAGTAAATTATGAACTTAATATATGGACTTGCAGATTGCAACCTTCTTAGCAGTCTATGCTAACTGGGGATTTGCAAAGATCAAAGGAATTGGGTGGGGTTGGGCTGGAGTGGTATGGCTCTACAGCATTGTCTTCTATATTCCACTTGACTTCTTAAAATTCGCTATCCGTTACATCCTAAGTGGCAAGGCCTGGAACAATCTACTAGAAAACAAGGTACGTATATTTAGTATATTAATAAAAGTCCCATATCGACTGGTGGCTGAAAATATTGAAGGTATATAATGTGTCTGCAACCTTTGTAAGTCCTTTATTCTGACATGCATAATCACAGACTGCCTTCACCACCAAGAAAGACTATGGAAAGGAAGAGAGGGAGGCTCAATGGGCACATGCACAGAGGACCCTACATGGACTTCAACCTCCAGAAACTTCTTCAATTTTCAACGACAAGAATAGCTACAGAGAGCTCTCTGAGATTGCTGAGCAGGCCAAGAGAAGAGCTGAAGTTGCAAGGTAATTATAGTCTTCTGAGATTCTTTGTAATCATAGTTTATTACTGCAACAAGTCAAAAACCATTATAATTCTCTTTGTTGTTTGTGTTTTTAGGCTGCGCGAGCTTCACACGCTTAAGGGTCATGTTGAGTCAGTGGTGAAGCTGAAAGGTCTGGACATTGACACAATCCAGCAGCACTATACTGTGTAAGAAAGAAGCTATATATATACATATAAAAGCTTTCGAAGTATGTAGATAGCAAAAGGGCCAGAGGTTGAAAGGCATATAACTTAAAAAACCAAGTACAAGAAGAGAAGGCCTTAACACTCTTCATGATGGTAGGGTAGGGGAGAGGGAGATTGAACGTCTCTGTGCAATGGCTCTCCCTTTTTCTTTTCTTTTGGTTCTTTTTTTTGTTGCTTTTTTCATATGATGCTCTCTTGAGCTTTTTATTCCCAAGTCCTCTGTGTTCTTCTTGGCGAATGATAAGAAGATGAACTTCATATGTATTAGGATTTTTTGAGGTGGGAGAATAAAACAGTTTATGAAAGTCACTTGAGCGCACACACACACATATATATCACTGTGCTTGAAAACGTTCTCTGTGATTAAAATTGAGAATCTTAAGTTCAGAAAGGCTGCACATTTTGTTGATGTTGCAGTATAAATAATTAAGTTCAGAGAGCAAGTTTCAAATGTAATTTTCATTTCTTTGAATATTAAGTCAATCAAGCATATGGGTCCAATGTTGCCCTTTAATTATATACCTTCCACTCTTCATCTATCTATCGAATCATCATTTTATTAGGCAAACCCCAAATTGAGGTTAATGCAAATGGGTATAACTTGAAAACGATTTTATTCCATCTCAACTCTACGGCTTGCTAGCTCTACCTCCTACCATTAAAGAACTTTAGTGGATGATAGGACGGAACGGAGGTAGGATAATATTTAATTATATACAATTTTTAACAAGTTGTATTATTTATAAGTCATGAATAATTTATGTGCTTCATTCTTCATGTGATGTATGAAGCTTGAAAATTGGTAAAAATGGCTTATATGGGCAAAGATCAAAGTTATTCTTAGGGAAAATTTTAATTGACGATTAAGGAAGCAAATTAATTTTAGTTAAGGCCTAAAACATTCTAAAATTTCAGTTAAAGCCTAAAAACCAAAATAAAAATAAGTTTTTTTAGGTAAAAAGACAATAATACCATTTATCTCATGAACAAATGAAATCTTCATATGAATAAGTTTTACCTGAAAAACTTATTTTTATTTTGGTTCTTGGGCTTTGACTGAAATTAATTTTCTTCTTTAGTCCTCAATTGAAATTCTCCCTTATTCTTAATTATATCTATAGTAGCTGCTTCTTCTTTGGGGAAATTAAATATGGTTTAAGGAAGTAAGTTCATAGAGAGACACACATATATATTAAGGTTAAGATGCAAATTTGCCTCATAAGCTTTTACTAAAGAGCAATGTTATCCTGGAGGTTTTTAAGATTTACCCTATATTTGGATTGAGAGAAAATTATAGAGGAAAGAAAATTAGGGGAAAAAACTTTCAAAAATAGTAAATTTCTTTACTATTTATGAAAATTTTTAAATCTAATATCCATTTTCTCCCCTTTTTTTTCACTTTTCTTCCGATCCAAACACATCCTTAATGTTGATGTGGAAGTTTAAAATCATAACAATATTACTCTATACCATTAAAAAGTTAATGGTCAGTTTTAATTTTTCAATGATATAGAGCAACATTGTTACGTTTTACAATTTTTTAAGTAATATTGAACTTGAAAATACTTTCTTTTCAACATTGTAGTGAAAACTTTAAGATTAATTTGCACATTATTCCTATGTATTACCGTTAGAGGAGTCGAGTGTATAGGAAAAAGCCAAGCTAATGCCCCACTTCACTCATCTGTCCCTCAAAATCCAACCATACCTTCTTTCTATTTATTTTCTCCTACTTGTCTTCTTCTTCTTCTTATTCTTTCTTTGTTTTTCCCTCAAGAAAAAAAGAAAAGAAATGGAATATACATACATACATATTTATATATATATATATATAGTTGAATTATTAAAAGCAGTCTTGAAGTCACACGTGCAATTGCTTTATCATGGACCTCACTTTCAATTTATAAATGGACAAATTAAAGCAAGTTGAGCTGTACGTGTTGATTTAACTAGTTAGTTGGGTTTTTTTTTCTCCCCTTATTAGTTAGTTTGTTTTTGGCATCAAAGTATCAAATTCTATTGATAAAAAAGATATTCAAGTTTAGACAATATTTGATGACAACAGAACTGCACTGAAATCACTTAGAAAAATCCAAAGTAAAACCACATCCTCCTAATCAATTCAATCACTACTACAAAAAAAAAAAAAAAAAAAGTAAAGTGACACTAATTAAAAAAAAAGCCAAAGCTTTAACATAATTTTTTTGGTATGATATTAAAAAAAAAAATATCGTGACACTTTTTTTAAAAAAACACAATAAGAAGTCAATATATATCATTAAAAAAATATAAAAAGGACCCCTTTCACGTCACCAAAAAGGCTACAGTGGAGACCCCTTTGGGGGCGCTTATTCAATTCCTTTTATAAGCACGTTTTGATATACATATTGTGGCGCTTGTTTCAATTTCTTTTTTTTAATGATATATGTTAACTTCTTGTGACCTTTTTTTTAAACAAGGGCCACAATAGATTTGACTTCTTGTGACAACTTTTTAAACAAGCGCCACAATAGATGAAAATTTTATTTTCCTCCTTTATTTTTATTCTCCCACTTGTTTTTTTACTATGAATTTTAACTTCGTCTCTTTTTTTCTCTTAGTGTCTTCTTTGTTTCTCTTCCCTCTTTCTTTATTTCTCTTAGTTTTATGGTTCCACCTCTATTAAAGTTTGAGGTTCACTATTATTTGTTCTTCATATTGATCTCTACTAAAAAGGTATGTCAAACAACTATGACTTTGTTTCTTGTTTTTTTTGGGTTCTTTTTTTTTTTGTTTCTACTTATTCTCTTGTTCTTTTATATGATTTGTTCTTATATTTTTCTTCTTATTCTCTTATTCCATAGAATTTTTTTTCTTAATTGATTTTTAATATTTTTTCCCATATTTTATGTTTATGTTGGAATTCAACTCTCTAATTGATTTCAAATAATTAGTAGCAATGCCTAGCTTTCATCTAATGAATAACCTTCATGTTGCATTGAAAGATTTAGTACAGGCTGATTGTACTCACTTTGATGATTATGGGTAGTTTTTCGTAGAGTTTTCTCTTGTAATATATAAAAAGAAGAATCAGAAGGAAAAATTAACTTTTTTTTTAAAAATGACTTTAGGTGGCGCTTTTTCAAAAAAGTGCCACCTAAAGTGAGTATCCTTCTTCTTGTGATGTTTTAAAAAAAAACGCTACCTAAAGTCTTTTTTTTTAAAAAAAATAGAACTTTTGTGGTGTTTTTTTAAAGTGCCACAGGAACTTATAGTAGCACCAACAGTTGTGGAGTTTTTTAAACGCCACAAGATGTTTTTTTTTTTTTTGTTGTAGTGAATGAAGAACACTAGGAAAGAAGAAAAGAGAGATGTGGGCTTTGACACCCAATCATACGAGCACATCCCTTCTCCCATATGAGATTAGAAACACCTGCATAGCTGAATAACATCTTAGTATCCACTAACAACATCCACACTGCATAGCTTTGCTAAGATCAAAATAGTCCACTAGCACCAAGCAATCCTCTACTAGATAGATTAACTCATTGTAATCAACTTGCACTAATGGAATTCCATCAACCTTACACAGATTACTACCAATACTTTCTGTCAAACTAAGTTGATCATACCAAGGAGGAACCCATAACAAATCATCCTTAATTTTTCCACTAGGAAAATCATAGGAGAGCCAAGGACACAAACCAATAAACCCAGCCAAATAATCAGAGAATTGAAGCAAATCAGATTGAATCCATTCTCATATATCCCCACAATAACAATTCATATCCATATAAACTAGGATGGAGGAGAATTTAGGAACATTATACCATAGGGAAGCCATCAAAATGGAAAACAACTAGCTCTGTCTCCCTTACTTGTCGATGCTCATATCTCTGTTCTAATTACTCCATCCATGTCGTCCTCATAGTCAGTTGTAGCTTAGAGCAATCGTACTTGTGGATTGTACTCCCAATTCAAGTATCCTGGAGGAACCCATTGAAGATATGCTGCAACCTTTAGAATATAGCCGCATCAATAGTCTTTCGAAGAAATCGCACCTAGGGCCATCAGTCGACTACTCTGTTTTCTGAAGCTCTACTTCATCTTGGCGAAGGAATCACAATCAAGCATCTTCGTGTTGGTGAAGGAATCACAATCAGGCATCTTCGTCATGGCCACCATGTCCATCCAAGCCCTCACCTCAAATGAATCAGTCCTTTGTATCTCAAAATTTGGGAGCAATGAATCTAAATCAACTCTAAGTTTGCAACACCGGCGGGATCTCCATATCCAACCTCCAATTCTTGACGAAGGTTTGCCACTTCTTCCACCAATAGCCTTTGCTCTTCTGCCGCTTCTTCCCATACCCAAACCACTATCCCTAAATCGGAAACTCACCTATCGACTTACCCTATACCATGAAATCACTAACACGCACCCAAACAAACCACTTACACATGCCCAACATGCATCAGAAGAACGATGATAGATGCATTAACTCTCCTATGGAAAGATCCTATGATTGAGGGAAGAGTCTTAACCCTAGCAGAGCCCCACTCAGGCAAAAATAAAAATAAAAATTGGGGTTTGTCTTTTAACGGCCAAAGATTTAGTTGCATTATCTTGCCTATTAGTTAGTTAGTTGTCAATATTTAGAATTTGGAAAGATGTCATCTTTCCTCAAATTCATCACAAAGTCTCACAAGTTTAATTATGGAGATATATTACGTACTTTGAGGAAACCGTATGATAATATGAATCATAATTATCTGAATTTATAAATTTAACATCCTTCTCAATCATCAACATAAAATGCATAGTAAATTGTATTATTTTTATAATTTCACATGCAACACCTAATTAAAATAGGATCGGAACTGATATGTTTTTCTATTCATTTTACATGAAATTTTAAGTGATGCGT
The DNA here is from genome assembly GCA_037177275.1 of Acacia concinna. Taxonomy (NCBI): domain Eukaryota; kingdom Viridiplantae; phylum Streptophyta; class Magnoliopsida; order Fabales; family Fabaceae; genus Acacia; species Acacia concinna. The sequence goes on from JBAGKO010000017.1 coordinate 2,776,527, forward strand.
TGCATATATTATTTATCATTTATTAAAGTTTTAATTTGCTATATAATTGGCCGTTAAAAAAATACACTATTAGCCTGTTTGGTTCGATTATATGGGAGATGATTATATATAATCTCGATGCAATATATCGATTACAGCGTTTGGTTGAATTTACGTAATGTAAACCAGATTACAAAATGTAATCATGATTACAGCATTTGATGTAGTAATGAGAATTACATTGCTATGAGTGATTAATAAGGATGCATGCATACTGTAATCAAGTGAAAAGACCATATTGCTATTATAATTTTTAAATTTGACCAAGTGCCCATTCATAAATATTCTTAAATATTAAATAATTAGTACCATTAAATATTAAAAATATTAAGTAATTATATGATATTTTTAAAAAAATAATTCCCAAATACAAAAATTTTAAAATATATATTTCACCATTAAAAATATTAAAATATCCTTTTAAATAATATTCTCACTATTAAATGTTAAAAAATTACCATGAACCCAAAATATATCCGGCATAATATTTTCACCATTAAATATTACAAAATTATTATAAACCCAACGCTTAACCTACATAAATTGAAAAAGTTACTATAAACTCAAGGTGTAAGTACATTATACATATATGTGTAGATATGAATAATTTTGTTTCTGACTATATTATTTTTATATATTATCATGTGAGATGTAATCCAACCTCAAGTTTTTATGTATATGTATCATTTTTCCCTAATGACGAACCAAACAAATTTATAGAATCATCATTACCTAATATTACATTACATGTAATTACATTACCTTTGATTATATGAACCAATTGGGCAGTATATGATTATATGATTGAATCCAATGTATTATATATATATATATATATATATATATGGAATGATAAATGAATTAAATTTGTGAAAATTTAAATTTAATATGCACAATTAAAAAAACGAGGTTGGATTGTGTGAAGTGAAGTAAAGAATAGTGGAGAAACCAATTGACAAGATGTATAATTAGGGATGCTTATTTAAGCAGCTTTAAAAAAAAGATGATTATTTTAATTACACTATACATGAAGGATTTTAAAAACTGCTTTTTAAGATATCGATAATTATTTTATAAACTAATTAAACATACCTAATAAGTTACATTGTGCATATATAACATTGTATATAGCTCATATATGTTATATGATAGATTTCTTAAAATTTACTTATACACAAAGTATGCTTTTTTATAAATTGCGTAGAGGCAGAACCAAATGTTACAGTTGTGAATAAGAAAGTTCATAAATAACGTGGCTTGTCAATATTTTATATGTTTAAGCAAACATAATATAAAATTTTATTATGCAGTATTATGGTTGGCAAAAAAATTTTGGTCAGAGTATGGTTGAAATAGTTATCAAATATTTCATATGGTTTAATTAGCATGCGCTTTAGCATTGTCCATTGACCATTTTCTCCATACCTTAAATTTTAAAAATATTATCCAATGCCCACATATACAAGGCGCAGCCATAAATCATAGATAGTGGCAAAAATTATAATTCCAGGTCAAGCCATGCCACACCTGTAATTTCTCCAGATATTACGCTAACATTATCATTGCACATGGATATTTTTTTCTGTATATATGTATAACATCAATATGGATTCTTAAAAAATAAGTTGTATAATGCTATTATTTATGCCTTATGATTAATATGACTTGTTAGAATTTAAATATGTTATATTAACTTGATTGTGGATTGAGCTTGTCTTTTTACAAGTTTATAACTTTATAACTGGAGTTTAAGTTAGAAAATAAATAATATTACACCTTTAATATTAAAAAATTGTAAATTAATTAAAAAGGGTTTTTTTTTGGCATGAAAGGTGTATAATTCATTCAACAAAACAACCATAATCCATACAAAAACACCAGAACCAACAAAACATTATCAATAATCAACACTCTAAGTTGGAGCTAGATTGCAATGTGTTGGCCACGTAGCTAGCTAACCAACTTCACAGCTTTGTGTTAAAGGAACATGCTGAATTATTTTTATTTTATTTGAGTCTTAATGCAAATCAAATTTAAATTGTTGTCAAAAATATTATATAATTAATAAGACAAAGGGTATGATTCTTTCTTCTTCTTTTTTCTGGGAGAAAAAACTGAAATATCCTTTTAGCATTGACCTGATGGACTGAGGACCCCCACAATAAAATCGTTACTAAAAAATATCTTATAAGAAGTTAATGTAAATGCCTAAGTAGATATATCTGATATTAGAACAATATATAAATAACTCCCAATAATTAATGCATTCATCCTACTTGTTTTACATATAATATAAGATTTATCAAGAATATATTATTCATCAGCTGACATTTTTATACAAAGGACGATATAATAATTTTTATACATGCAACAATGGATGAGCTAGGCAGAATATAACATTATATTATTGACTAAGGTAATATATATATATATATATATATATATAGTAAATAATTAGTAACTGTGTACCTACCGAAATCAGGAGCATAACGTTACACTAAAATAATGATAATCTGAGTTGCTGTGAGATGGAGCACATGCATGGTTGTCCCACTCAAATTTAAAAGGTTGTTTGGCGTTTAATTACTTTTGTTTCAAACTTTGAAGACACAGCAGGTCCCAACTGCTTTTAAAGCAAAACGCCTTTTGAGCCAAGCTATATATATGCGCGCGCGCTATATATAAGTTAGCTTCCCTCTTCTCTTTGTTTATAATTTCTGAATAACGTTATAGTTTCACTAATAAATTTGATTGTAATTCAGTGTTCAACAATTATAACTAAATACATGCTTAAAACAAAACACACATGTTTATGTAATATACAAGTAATTTAGTATTCAGATCAAGGCATTAAATGACAGACCTAGATATATAAAAAAATTGTCGAATAAAAAGTCGTTGAATAGCTTTTTGAGAATGGAAGCAAGATTTTTGACTTTGGTTTCAAGGCTTATCATCATTGTTCTCTCTAATAATCGTCCATCAGAGAGTACGTAGGCCCTGTCTGTTTCTTTTTTTGTTCCTGTAGTACGTATGTATATGTGTGTCTTCCTTTTTTGTGTGTATTTCAACTGTCAAGATCGGTGGAATTTATGGAGCCTAGCAACTCTGACTGTATGTGTGTGTGGTAGAAATAATGGATGGCTGCTAGGGTTCCCTTAAAATGGGATCACCCATGATAAAACCCTAATGAGCATAGATATAGGAGCTAGATACTTAGATGATGATGATGAGCTGGTTGATTTGAAGTCAAAAGAGAAGTAAAATATACACCCTATAATAGTTTCACTCCTCAATAACACAAGTTTAAATCCTGAAAAACACACTTATTAAAAGAGGAGAAAACACTTTGATATGCTTCAACTTTTGAAAGAGGTTAATCTCAAATCTAAAGTGGCATGGGGACCAATGTATATATATAGAAGTTAGGATGATGGGGATGAGCTGGTTGATTTTGAATCAAAAGAGCACTGTACCACATACAGATCTAAAGCCAAGAAGAACAATAACAAGAACAAGATGACACTCTCACACACACCATGTAACAGTCTCTCTCCCCCTCTCCCCCCCCCCCCTCTCTCTCTCTCTGTTAGAGAGAGAGGGCATGTGAGGGGTATTAATGGTGGGGGCAATGGGGTGTGTTTCTTGGAGGGTAGTGGCACATGGGAAGAGGCAACACGCACATGTGACCCCATGTGCACTCTCTTCATCACATTTCTTCCTCTTCCTCTTCCTCTTCTTCTTTCTTACTACGTAATTAAACTCATGGCCGTGGATTTACGCCCACAAATATAGCTTCCTAATCCTAAGCTACCTAGCCTTCCTCACCTTCTTTAATGTTTGTGTGTCTTGTGCGTGTGTCTCTGTGTTTTGTCTGCAAAACATGTTCATAATTCAATCTACATAGCGTAGCTTAGCTATCTCTTTATCCCTCTCTCTCTCTCTCTCTCTCTCTCTCTCTCCCCCCCCCCCTCAATAATTTCTGCCTCCATTGGCTGGCCTCCACACACACACATACACACACGTCAAGGAAATTTAAAAGATATCATAATTCTTTTTGTGGCACTATTCCAATATCACCACATATATTCAAAGTTTTGAAATTCAGATCGGTTATTCTACTGGTCGGAGAATTAGGTCAAGGGTTAGCAGGTCAGATTGAAGTCAAACCAAAACTAAAACAGTGGGAGTGAAAAAATTATAAGAGTTATTAGTATAAATTTTCTAAGAAAAAGTAAAAAATAAAATTAATTTTTTAAAAAATCAGATCGGGTTGACCCTCGAATCGGATTGGTTTTGGCACTGAGTCATTGGTTCTCGGGTTGGACCGGCCGGTCCGGTCCAGATTTGAAAACAATGCATATATTATATTGTCGTCTTCGTCCCTCAATATTTAAATTATATTAACGTACGTTGGATTACAAATGAGAATTAAGCTCTCTTAATTTGGCGTCTAATTGTCATCAACTAGTAAAGAAATTAAAAACTGACTTTTTTAATAATTTAAGCACATTTTGTTTTGCTTTGTGAGGTATTATATTGTTTAATTTAGGCTCATAAAGAAACATTATATTTATCATACTTTTAGTTACTGTTTTTTTTGAATAAAAAAACTGTTTTTTTTCCATATAAAACAAACTTGGAGAGTTTTTGTTCCATTCAAATACAGCTACACTTAATTAATGAGCCATTAGAAATAAACATGATTCATGACGAGTAGTGTCTATATATATAATAGTATATATCCACCACTGTATCTTGTGTAATTCAAGCAGAACTCTTTACTCGAAACATTGTTTTGTTCACCCATATCTCCATTCTTCTTCTTCTTCTTCTTCTTCTTCTTCTTCTTCTTCTTCTTCTTCTTCTTCTTCTTCTTCTTCTTCTTCTTCTTCGTGTAATATAATGGAGGGTTTGGCAGTTAAACGCAGGCGCGTTTACTCTGTGGAACCGAACAGAATAGAAGAAGTAGCGTTTGCGAGGAAGTACGTGAGCTATCTGGTTCCAGCGTTGAAGAAGATGAAGGAGGAAAGAAGTGGCAATAATAACAAGGAAGATGAAGAGAGTAGAGATTCATTGAAGAAGGTTGTCAAGTACGAAGTGGACATGGCACTGGTTTTGTCAGCTGATCAGGCTTCTGCATGGACCAACGCCCTCAAACTCAGCCTTCATCAGAATAATGAACTGCTCTCTTCTTCTTCTTCTTCTTCTTCATCATCATCATCAACCTCTACTAACAAGACTCAGAATCTGACAGCCACCACCGACGACGGTGGTGTGGAGGAGGAGGAGGCGATGAGGAGGCTAAGAAGATTGGTGCCAGGAGGAGAAGAGATATGCAGTGACCAAGAAATGGTTGCAGAGTTTAAGAGTTATGTCAGGTGTCTGCAAATGCAGGTCAATATTCTGCAATGTCTGGCCCAGCCGTATTCATATTTTTGATTTCTTCTTTATAATTCTGCTTCTCCCATCAATACCCATAATTCTTAATTATATTATCATATTAATTATATATATTTTTGTTTCTTACCCCTCTAAATTATGACTTTGTAGTTTTTTTAAAAAAAATTGTTGCATTACATTAAAGCTAAATGTAAGGAAGGATCTTTCTTTGAAATTGTAGCTGGCAAAGATTCTTTAATAAGAACTTATTTTTGTTCTTCATTTTAATGAGCTCTCTGTGTGTGAGAGAGAGAGATTATACGCGCAAGCGTATAACATGATGGGAACTAAACATCTTTGAACTTTTTTATTGGACAAGATTTTCGGATGAGAATATGTACACATAATGTAGTTTTTTTAATTGTTATTGTTATTATTAACATGTGTTTTTGGCAGCATTTAATGAACATGTTTTTTCAAGTAGTTATTCTTGCTGTTGTTATTAAGAGGTGATTGACCTTCACGTATCTTACATTTGGGCACATAATTAAGGTTCTTATTTTATGTTTTAAAATTTTGCTCACAAGTTAATGGTATTACAATTTATTCAAACAATCATCCAATCAAAGCCTACATTTTTTTGGGCTAGTATCAAATCAAAGTCTACATAAGAATGAAGATTCTCATCAATTGTTGATATCCTTGTAAGAGAATAAATCCACCTACAAGCTTAAATCCTTAATATAAGACCCATTTTTCAGTTTAATTTACTTAAGGAGAATTTCAGAAAAAGACATTAGAAATAAAAAAAAGACAATTCAGTACAGTAAAATAGGAAAATATCAAATCAATCTTTTTATACTTTTTTTTAAGTAATTACGAAAATGCCACTAAATTTTTCACACCACGAGTTTCGTAGTTCATCACATGAGTATCTAATTTACAACAACAGGTAC
>JBAGKO010000017.1:2788402-2801591 GCA_037177275.1 Acacia concinna
GTTTAAAGAGTAGGAATCTACTGACCAGCTCTAGTTCGGGTGGTTACTCAACATAATGACGCTCAAAATTTCCTCTGAGATGACTCACATTTCGACCTCAAAAGGATTGTGTATTTTGCCAAGCAATTAGCTAGTGCACAAAATAAATCCAGACTCATTATGCTCATATCAGAACTATAACGCACTCGGAAAGGTGCTATGAAAATATATGATCTCTCTCTCTAATTTGGTGATTCAAGCTCTCACCAGTCTTGATAGTGATTACAATCTCATGGTTGTGCAACTGTCCAGTTAGGCAGAAAATTTAGATTGGATTGAACTCCAAATTGCTCTCTTTACATATGAGTCCCGCCTCGATCAACTGCAAAATTTTCCCTAGCTGTCCTTCAATAATAATTTTGCCAATATGGCCCGTTCAAAACATTTAAAGTCATAGGGAACCTAGAACCATGGAAAACACTCAAATAACAACAAGGGTCGCTGAGGCAGAGGAAGCTAGACTTGTGGAGGACGCTCCAATAATAGCAACAACATCAATGACATGGATGAAGATGAAACTCCACAGTGTCAAATCTATAAGAGGTATAACCCCATGCTAAAACTTGCTTTTATCATTATGACAGAACCTTTGTCCCTCCAAGCAGGAAAAACAACTCTAGCAATAGAAAACACCAAGGAAACACATCTAGCAATGCCTACTGGGCAAGCCCTAGAACCATTGCTGATGATTCTTGGTATCTAGATAGTGGTGCAACAAGCCACGTCAATAATGATCTCAACAAATTAGATAATCATGTAGACCCTAAAGGTAAGATACATATTACTGTAAGTTATGGGTATAAAGTTCTAGTCATTAAAACAGGCAAAGCCACTGTTAACACCCCACTAACAAAAGGGATTATCATGTTTTATTTACACCTGAAATCAAAAAAGAATTTACTCAGTGTTTATAAAGTGGCTTATGACAACAATGCAGATATAATTTTCAACACTAATGGTGTTTCTATTAAGTCTTAGGAAACAAGGGAGATATTACTCATAACAAACTAGAAAGTAAATTGGTCGAGGTAGTGGTTTAAGGGTCAGTGGGTCAGATAGGTAGTCAACCAGGACTAATCTGGTTATAATTAAAATAATATAATTCAATCCAATATATATTTAATTATAAACATTTTTTATTAAATGCTGAAGGGTGGTTAAATGGTTAATAAGTCAAACAAAAAAAACACATCTCTTAATTCTTGCCAAAACAAAAAAAAAATTGCCCTGATATTATCTTATATTTTGAAGTTGCCTTTTCCGATTCCCAATAGAAAAACGTCTCCAAATCCATCAATGCATTTAATGGTATGTATTGTCATTGTACTGTGACTCTGTGAGGCATGTGAACTTACTTTTATTTTTTAATTTATTTCCCTTAAACACAGAGAAAGGAAATAACTCAAATAAGGCGCCACTATCTTTCTTCGAGTTCTCTTTCCTCTTCACCTATGCTTTCAGAGTTTCATATTTCTTCTTCATAGAGTTCTCCCACCTCTTCCGATATGCTTTCAGATCTAGTCTATGGAAGAACTTGAAGGCCATTCAACAAAAACAAAAACAAAAAGAGTTTCAAGGCTCATCTTCAATCGACTATGGCATGAAGTCTCGAGTTTCGTCCACCTTCTCTCTCGAAGTCCATGTTCTTCTTTCAGATCTAGTCCATGAAGAGTTTCAAAGCTATTCAAAGAAGAAGAAAAAGAGTTTCAAGTCTCACCTTTATTCAACTCCGTCACTAAGTCTAAGATTTCCTCCACTTCTTCCTCTCCTTCTTCTTGTTCAACTCTGATGCGAGCAACTAGCGACCTCTCTGACTCGACCAACCCGCGATCAGTCTAGTTTACTCTGAGTCACACCAGGTTGGCCCAAGTCAAACCGGGTGGCCCGATTCAGTTCACCACTACTAAACCCCCTCAACCGGACCAGACAAGTGAGTGGTGACCAGTTTTCAATTTGAGCCAGCCGGTTTGGTCCAGTTTTTTATACTATGCTCATAAGCAAAATGACTAAATGTGGAATGTATCAAATTAAGCTGAAATCTGTAGATGCCTCAAATCTAGCTCTACTAGCTAATCGAGTTGTCAACAAACCTGAAAATAAAGTTCTTTCTAGTAAATTTCTTTGGCATTATAGGTGTGGTCATCCTAATGATCGAGCATTGAATAAATTAATTTCTAATTGTAATATGAAAGTTTTCAATAAAAGTGAAAATAAATATATATTTTTTGTGAATAGTGTAAATTTGGAAAGTCCTATACACTTTCATTTAAGACTTCAACTTTTTGAGCATCTACACCTTTGGCGTAGCATGTATACGAAGAAAACAAACGATGGTTACCTATCATATGATTGGTAGCTCCAGAATCAATAACCCACTTCAAAGAGGAAGTAGCCAAGCATACATTTGGGGTATCTGCCACAAGTGCACAAGGTGAGATAGGTTGTGAAATAGGAGTAGATGACGATTGTTTAGGAGCTTGTGCCACATGTGCATAGCCACCACGTTGCTAATCACATTATTGTTTATTCATCAATTGTAGACAATTCCATTTGAGTTGTAGGTAATACTGCCATAACTCTGAGTTGGACCACCACAGGTAGGTCTAGAATAATTGTAAGTATGATTATCATGACAACTAGCCAAGGAACTAGCATCCTAATTCATAGATCGGACTATCTCATAGGATGGACTCAAGGCCTCTAGGAAACTAATGACACCCTGGTGCTCTATGTTTTTAATTCTGGTTTGAAGATCAGCAGGAGGAGACATTAGCACTTTCATCTCCTCATAAAGTTGGTTGAATTCAAGATAAAAATTCTTTAAAGGACTATCCTTTTGCTGTGAATGGTAAAAACCTTTGCAGACCTCATAGAGCTCAAATTGGTTTGTTCCAATCATAGTAATTAGTCCAGTTCAACTTGATTGGAGTAATTGCAACCATGGTAAGAGCTCCAAAAATAGAGTTAACACCAACCATTACAACCAAATTACACAAATCAAATACAAACCACTGAATGTTATAGCAGAAAACAAAGAGAATTACAAATTAATGCAATCCCACCAAAACAGACTCAAATAGTACTCTAATAGACTCTAACAACACTCAAAGATAGTACTGAGAACCAAACAAATGATCAAAATACACCTACAAATTCATATCCACCAAAAAATAACAAGAACAGCAGAGAACAAACAGAACCCAAATAGAAAACAACTGAATTAGGTCACAAAACCACATGGAATGCGTCATAAATTATGAGATGAACCTAACACAACAAACGGTGTCACAAAACTCCCCCTGGATTGGCCTCACACGTAATGCGTGTAACGACGTGTGGAATGCAAGCAACTCTTCTAGCGGTGCGTGATGATGATGTGGTGGTCTGACAAAGCTCGAATTTTGAGGTTTTGCTAATCGAGACCTTCTAAACACTGTGGTCAGGCACGTGGCTCAAGATTTGCAAGTAGACAGAATGCTCAACTCACTCTCTCTCACACTATTTCGCTCTTACCAAAAGCTTAAATGAAATAAACAAACTTTGAACAAAAAGAACCTGTAGGTTCTAATACCATGTACGGAATGGGAAAGAATTCTATTAATTCGATGTGTAAAATCATGCACAAGCATGGGGTTTATATACAAGAGTTACATACGCGTGAAAAGCATTATGATGCATGAAACAAATACATTCTGACGCATGAAATAAATGTCCTATAAGAACTTCCTAGTATATACAGACACATGAATATTGGGCATATTTTCTCCTAATTATGATCGTAGGATTTATTTCTTAAACACTCACCAATAATATTTAATTTTGTGATCAGTCATTGATTTAAGTAACAGGGATCAGAGAGAGATCCTTTGCCTGGTCCAGTTCAATAATTTAAGTGCCTTCGAAATGCCTTTCCTAATGCAATAAACTGATCGTATATTTTTAAAAAGATAATACAGAAAAAGTGAGAGAGAAATTAATATTAAGTTATGTTTGATAAGTGGGAAAAAAGTTACTTCTGTTAGAAAGAGAAATTTCCATTCTTATCCCCTTTCCCATTTGATACCCTATGAACATGTAAATATATGAAGAATTGTCCTAACTCTGTTGTCACTTTAGCTTCCGGACAATCCAGCTTCTTAAGAACCACACCCGGGGGGGGGGGGGAACTCAAGTTAAAGAATTAGCTGTCATCAGATGTTTTAATGAAAGTATAATAGGTGACCAAATAATTCTTTTCAAAGATATTTTATTACAAATGTCTAAAGAATTTTATAGACATGAGGGTGGGAAAAAAGAAATAGTTATAATGAATTGTCCTCAATATGTTGAAAGCTTCAGGGTAAAAGTGGGACAAAGATTAAATCCTGTATAAGGGACACGAGTATATTTATCTCTAAAGAGAAATGTACATGTTCATCTGTTTGGTTTCAAATCAGAATGGAAATCATCATTCTATTAACTGCACAGCTGCGATGGAAGGTATCTTGTCCCTCAACTTTTGTGTTAGAGCAACACGAACCGTCATAACCTTTGCGGCTGCTCCAGTAAGCCGAACTTTGACGACATAGTCATTGATCTGAACAAGTTCCAGTGTTCCTCCCCCAGTGCCACTAAGGTATGGTCTAATTTCAGCAAGAACCTGAAGGTATAGAAACATTTATAATCTTCACAATGCATTCACAAAGCAAAAGGAAGCTGTAACTAGATTATTAACTCAATACAGAATATGTTTTTTATGCAGAGAGAATTTCAACAAAATTAAGGCAAGATAAAATAGTTGGCGTGGAAGGCACATAGAGTATTTCTATTCCGTGTTGTTATTTAGCTCACTATTTGATTTTTTCAAGAAATAAGGAGAGAATTCCAACTTTCTGGCCTTGATGAAAATAGTAATCTTAATAATGCACATTGTCATTTTCTGGCCTTAGGGTTTCAATTTATTCTCGAGCCTTTTAATTAATAAAACCTACACTTACAACCCCTGAGAAGAAAAGGAGGGGTTGATTGTAGATTTGAAAACCTACAGGAAATTGAACGTGATTTACTCAAGCTTATAAAACAAAAACAATATCCTTTTTGAGTCATAGACCTTGAGTGCGCGCGCGAGCTGCAATACAATTTTCCAGCAGGTGATTTTGCTTTTACTTCTTAAACAAAGAGGCCATGAGGATGCATAATATTGATCAAATGATAGAAATGCTGGAAATTAATGCATAAATAAGTTTCGTACGCTTTCGACATTATCCTCAGTTAATTCAAGTCCAGTCTCGGTGTCAACTATTTGCTCCACCTCCAGGATTTCAGGAATCTTATCTTTGAGGCGTGTTTCGATTCCCATCTTTAAGGTCATGGTTGAGCTAGGACATGACCCGCATGCTCCTTGTAGCTTGAGTACAACAACAAGGCCATCTATTTCATGCAGAGCCACATTCCCTCCATCAGCCATCAAGCTAGGCCTTACCTCATCCAAAACCTTCTCTACATTCTCTTCAGTAAGCGGTAGCACACAGGTTGGTGAAACCACAACTCCTGCAGCCTCCAAATGTTATTGCTATAATCAACTATTTTCTCCACTTCATTTTCAGGCTAATTTGATAAATGAAACTAAGAAGTATTATAATAAGTTAAAGTTGTTCTGACACCTTATCCTTTGTGTTCATAAACACCAGAATTGCATATGATACATGATATGATAAATTTGTTCAAGACAAAGAGGTATTAGTGGACATGGCAGCGAACTAACCAGATCCCTCGTTATTTAGGCAACTGAACTATGTAGGCTCATTTGGGATTGCTGGGGATTCTACTTATCTGGAAACTGGTTTTTCATCCTTATGTGAAAGAAGCAATTTCCGTTTGACAAATATTTTACCAGAAGTGTTTCTTATTGTCCAGTTATTTTATTGGCATGAATTTAAGGGGACAGCAAAAACGTTTAGAGGTAAATACAGTAATGATTGATTATAAAGGTACTATTGTCTCCGGAACAATCATTTTCTCCTTCCACTTCGGCTTCAAAAGAACAACTCCAAGTTCGTGTATACAGAGAGCCTACTGCTGCAACCACTCAGAAGGAACTTATATTTTGAGAGAATGACAAAAAAGAACCTCATAAGAAGATTAATGTAAAAAAAAAAAACCTTTAAGTAGTAAATATAGAAATTTAAATTGTATATTCGGAAGTTTCAGTTGTAAAAAGGTTCACATATTGTATTAATTCTCTAAAAGGGTCCTTAATTGTCATCCTCTCTTATTTTTTACCCAGACACCTGATCAAACACCTTATGTTCTCAAAATACACATTTCTTAAAAATTAAGCAGTAGCTTAACCTCTTTGAAGCTTGGCCATTCAGGTTATTTTAGCAAGAGGTTTTGGCATGCTCTAAGATGAAAGCCAATTCAGTTTGCAAGTAAGAATGTACTGCAGTGTGCATATTACGAGCAGAAGTGTAAAATCATATTTCTAAGGGAACAATCTAACGCTATGTTCCATATACATGACGTTCAAAACTCCAGACTCAATATGCTCCACAGTTTTTGCCCACAAGAAGCATAATGCTGGTGCTAATCATCATTTCAGGGTTACTCGATAAATAGTATGAACAATCACCTGTTCTGTTTTGTCGTCGAGTACGCCTAAAAAATCGCGCGAATTTGATTTGGCGACCTCCGCGGAAGGAACCTTGTTTAGAGGATAATCCTCTGGCATTTGAAATGGGTTCCTAGAAAAAACGAGCATAATTGAATAATTCTGTAGAATAAAGAGAACGAACGAGGGTAAATAGGAACAAAATCAAGAGTACCTTGAAGAGAGATATAGAGGTGGAAGATAATCTATCAGATGCTAAGAGCGATGAGTTGAGTACAGAAGCTGAGGTTGCAGCATTGGAGACTTGAAGAGATTGAGAAGAGAGTATAGCACCCAACATTTGAGAGCTACCATAAGAATAGTGGAAAGCAAATTCGAAGCTTGAAATTAATTCATTTTTGGTTTTATGGGTGAAGTTCAATTCTGAATTCTGGTATCTGCGTTGTTGCAGAGTTGAATGGTGAAAATGCTGATAGAAAGAGTTCCGCTCAAATTTTGTGATGATTTTTTTCTTTTTTGGGCGTGAGATAATTTTATTATTTTTTTAATATAAAAAATTGAAGCAAAATAGAGGAGCGGAGTTTGTGGACAGAAGTGAAAGATGAAGGATGGGGAAGGAGAGAGAGACACGTTGGTTTGGGCACAAGTTTTTTGATTTTTTTGGGTAAGAGTTGGGCACAAGTTAAATTTGGTCTTTGAGAACTACAGAATTTATGGGGCCCAACATTCCAATAAATTTCAAAATTGATCTTATAAATAATGTGACCGAACAGTTGATGGTCAATTTTATAATGTTTAGTAAATGATATATAAAATTAATTTAATAATTCATTTTTATGTAAATTGAGATAATTATTAATTTTGTTTATTTGTTATTTAGTTTGTTTAAAGGGAAAAAGATAAAAAATATCACTTGAACTTCAAAATCTCAAATCAATCTTGTTGCCAATAAAAATACAGGGATTGAGTAAATTTGTATAACAATTGAAAACTTATTTTTATAAGAAATTACTTATTTAAGATTTTAAATAGTAATTTTTTTTGGGTCTTTCTCCCTTATTTAAAACGGAAGATATCCTCCTTTCATATGAAAGATCTGAGATTATCAAGCCAATCACAACCTTTCATTTACGTGATAATTTTTATATCATCAGCAGTTTACCAAGGCAATGACAATTTCATTTGTTTGTTAATAATGTAGAAATAGAATTTAAACATCAATATCTAGATGATTTTAAGGTTATGCTTCGTAAATTACATGCATGCCCCATCTTGAGGGCAGTCTAGTTAATTTGAATTGCTGCACATTCAAATTCATTCATTAGATTTAGATGCTCTGTTGAATTGGTTCAAGGAAACATTAACTTAGCTACATAATTGCCAGAAATAATCTTGTCTTGTCTATCTACTAGCTATGCATAGCCTTTGGTGGACTAGAAGTGTTGTTAGACATCATGGAAAAAAAAAAACCCAATTCTTTGGTAATCATACAAGACATCAGGACTGAATATGCAATTATTATCTCAGTTCTTTCATTTACCGTGTTTCTTTCAATTTCTTGTAAACAATTAACTAAATACACCAATTTTTTGTACAACTATGAAAGTTATTGCAATTAATGTCAGTTAAGTCTGACATTTTAATGTGTAAAAATAGCCTTTAACTTATACTAAAAGTGCAAAAAATAATCATAAATTTTTGCATGCACAAGTAATTGAAAATTAACTTCTACAACATTAATTCAGTTTTTATATTGCTTATACAAGTTGGAATCCAAGAGGATTTTAATTATGAGATGACTAGGAGTAACTTGGATTATATCAACCCTACCATATGTATATGCAATCTTCCATCGCTTCTCACTTTTTTTCTCAGACATCCTACCTTAAAATACACTTAGTGATGGTTGTGGGATTACTTTAACAATTATGATCATAGTATTTTAAAGGCTGGTGTTCATGTTAGATATTTTAGCTTTTCAAATTTGAGTGACAAATCTTTTTTTTTTTTACTTTATCATTCTCATTAGAATAAAACATGTGACTTTTTGAATAAGTTTTTATTTGACTTTTATCTCGAAGGCGATAGAAAATCACATATGCATATGATAAGGTTAACATAATCCACATCACTTCTAGTTATCTCATAATTAAAATCTTCTTGAACTCCAACTTGCTTAAGCAATATAAATATATATGAATTAATGTTCAAGAAGTCAACTTTAAGTTGCTTATGCATGTAAAAATTTATTGTTACTTTTTGTACTTTTGGTATAAGTTAAAGGCTATTTTTGCATGTTAAAATATTAGACTGAACGGACATTATTGGCGTTAACTCTCATGGTTCATTTTGCTCCCTTTTTAAAGGTTGAAAGTTACTTTTGGTATCAAAAATTGATAAAGGTTATTTTTATTCCTTTAAAATATGTTAAAGGTTATGACTGATGAGAAGACTTTAATGGTAGAACAATATGTAATCCCTCCCAAAAATTGTCAAAGAGATTGGTTGGTCTTCCCTAGTCCTAGTGGATTATCGAAATCTACCATACCTAAACTTTTTTCTATTAAAAAAAATATTAAAGGCTATTTAAAAACTTTAACTTAAGATTGAAACTAACAAACAAAAATCTTAAATAAAAACAAAAAGTTGGGCTCTGTTTGGAGCCCATGAACTGGCCTCATCTTAGGAAAATGGGAGAGTGTCTTTTTACTTCACCTGGAAAGAGTTAGGTTGGGCCTTTTTGGTACAATTTATGAGGTTTTAGAAATGGGCCTACGTGTTTTTCTGAAACTACCTTAATTTTTTTTTTGGTAATAAATTTTATGTTTGTACCTCCAAATTTCAATTTTATTACCAATGGAATTTAATTCAACAGAATATGCTATTCTTCACAACGTAGCAAACTCATTTAAATTTTTGTCAGAGAAGGGTCTATATTTAATATTTGATAATGTCTCAAATATTATTACTTTCAATAGAATGATATATGTATTTAGGATGATGCAAAAAAATAAAATAAAATAAAATAAAAAATACATGTGTTTAGTAAAAAAAAATCATTGTTAAAGTGGAAAATAAATTAGTCAACCATATACTTCATACTCATTTTTAGGTTAATTCCTTGTACTTTAAAATTTCATTGAATCTTTAAAACGGAGAAAACAATATATTTAAAATAGAAAGCTAATGACATAAAAGTATGCGGTCATGAAAACAATTAACGAGATATGTTAATATTTTTTTTCCTTTTTTTTTAACCTCTTTTACTTTAATGAAGGACATTTTTGTCAAGTTTATTAAATCTTTATAAGCTCTACATTGTCATCTTCTCTGTTTTATACATCTGCGCAATTTTATTTTTTAAAACCATTTTCAAGTTTTATAGTTTTATGATTTTTTTTTTGCCTGCGTAGTTGTATAATTTATTATAGAATATAATTATTAATTATTGAATTAGATATATGTAAATAAAGCGCTATTTACCTGAATTTGCATCTAACTTTTTAAAAACTCGACAACTGTCATTTTTAATAATAGTTTTTTGGGGCTTAACAGTTAACATGCTTGTCTCCAATCATATATTTGCATATGTATATTTTGTTCTAAAGGCCAATAATTTAGTCATCAATACTCTCTTATAGGCCATTACTTAATCCTAAACTCTCACGATTAGACTATTTTTATGTAAATTAAAATTAGAAATATTCTTTGAAATTAGAAGTCATATCACATACTCACAGCTAGTTTAGTGCAGTAGTTGCTTTCCTTAGCAAGAAGCACATGCATCCAAAATAATGCATAATTGGGAATCTAAGGCCCGCCATTTTGACTTGTACGACAAAAAAATATATAAATTAGGCTTAGTAAAACTTTAAGACTATATACTGTATTACATAAACTTAAAATAAATATTTTTTATTACCAAAAATCTGCATTATGCCAGAGAAAATGCCTATTACTATAAAAAATTTCAGTTGAAAATTTCCGTTTAAAATATGGTTAGAATAATTTAATTTTTTTAACATATAAAGTTTATATTTTTCTTGAATTTAAAACCTTAAACCATCATTTTCTCATCAATAAACCAAAATCAAGCAATAGCGTTTTCTTTTTGACCAATTAAAAGCAAGCCTATCTTTAATCTTATCCTATCCCGACCCAAAAAGCAAAGATTTTCCTTTTATATCCCAACTAAGAAAAACTACTATGTAAGAATATCACTTTTTCTGGGCAAAAACTGATTATCTCATTCAGCAAAAGGTCATGTCATATACTTTATTTTGCCCTAAATATAATATTTATTTAATTTTTAAAAAAACAATCCCTATTAATTACATATATTATAATTTTTCATCTAGGGATTTCTATTCACACAATTTTTTGTAATATTCGTAAATTAGTTATCAAACTCATGTATTAAAGACAATAGAGAGTAAAAGTTAATTTTGTTGATAAACAGCAAATAAAAAATATCCTATTGTGTATGGTAATGTATGGACTTTAAAGGGTCTACTTCAATATTTGAATCAAGCAAGGTATGCATCAAATTCAAAAGACTAATCTGACTTTCAGCCAAATGAAATTGTTGAAATAAATTGGAAGAATTTAAAATTAAACATCGCATGCCATGAGCGTGCTGCTTTCTAGACATCAAGCTAAATATTTAAAATTAAGTGAAATAAATTAACATGATAGGGTCAATATACCAGTTAAAATTTGAATCTTAAATTATTGGGTTGTCAAGTTATAAACTATGACATTTTATTACAAGTAAAATCATCGTCCACGATCAAACCAAACTTAAAATATTAAATTATAGGTTAGAGTATAATTTAAGTATTTTAAATTTAGTCGAAGTCTTCTTTTAATCCATTAACTTTAAAAAGTGTGTTTTTAGTTTTTTTAAGTTAACGCTGTTAACTTTACTAATGGAAAATGCTGACATAATTTAAATAGAAACTTTAATTTTGACAGCAACTTTAAGATTCATTAGGGTTTTAATTATTTTCCTATTAACAAGTAATTTAAATATTAGAATATGTCATTATTTTAATTTTGCTGGGTATTTTCCATTATTGAAGTTAATACCATTAACTTAAAAAGGTTAAAATATACTTTTTAAAGTTAAGTGACTAAAAGAGGATCTCGACAAAACTTAAAAGACTAAAAATATACTTTAACCTAAATTATAACAATATTTATAAATTATGCTAAACTCACTCTACATTATCAGGTTAAGACCTATGGGGCAATTAACACATGGGCTGTTCCATCTTTTCATTCCCAAAGAACAATATGCAATCAAAGTTTCAGATTCTTGTCTTCTGTTTTGTCACTAATTTCAAATCACAATTAATCTTAATTTAATTTATGCCTCTTCCATTAGTTTAATTTTGATGCTAAATTATTGCCTTTATGTTTGGGAACTACGGGTAAAAAAGAGATTGGCAATTATATAATTGAGCGTATTTATTATATAATGTATTGAGTAATTAGTCTCAATAATACAACACTATTAATTAATTGCACTTATTATTATTATTATTATTATTTTTTTTTTTTGTGCCGCCAGCAAGTGACCAATCTTTAGTAGCGTATCATGCAGCTTGATAAAACATAAAAAAGGGCAGTTGTTCTTTTCATAGAGAAATCCACAATGAGCGGATGATTAATTCTTGATCTAGCGAGTTGGAAGATACCTTAATTTATCTAAACAAAAAAAAAAGGGGGGGGGGAAGGAATCTAGATCAATTATTCAAAAGGCCAAAAAATGAAAAATTCAGTGCAAGACAGTGAAAGAAATTGAAAGGCCTTCATTGAGAAAGATTGATTTAGAGGAGAGAGATATAGTACCGTGTGTATTATTGTAGAGGTGTTAACTTAGATTTGTCTTTGTGACTTTTTCACCGTTATATTTTATTAACGGTAAAATTAGAGAAATGGAGGGAAATAGACCACAAACTAAATGTCCCACGCCAGTTTCGCAAACTTTCAATTTGGTAACATTTTGAGAAATTTGCAACTATACCCTAATTAATGAATTTAATTATAATTAGATCCCACGAAATCATCAAGTTGCAATCAGGTCCCAGAAGATCTGGGCACAATTAATTCTAAAAGCAAAAGTTAGATCTACCATCTATTATATAAAACCAAGGTACAAAAAACCGGACCAGCCAAATAACTGGTCACAGTATGGGTTCAGTGTTCAACCGGATCGGACCGGGGGTTCAACCGGCCATTGAATCGGGCATATTAAAATATTATGATTTAGATGTTATTACTAAATACCCAAGCGACAGGCTGATAAATCACTATTTTGTGTGAATTATTAGACTTAAGTAGTGTAACACGTTACGCAAAGTTAGCTACGGCGGTCCCAGTTATTTGAATGACCGGACCGGACCATGGGCCGGTTCCTGATCGAACTGGCCGGTCCGGTCCGATTTTTTGAACCAAGTATAAAACACACCACGTTCTAAAATCACCAAATCAAGGGTTTCATATTCTAAATTCATATCAATTGCGCTCCCATCTCACAACTATGTGAGGCATTGTGTG
>JBAGKO010000017.1:2808693-2822931 GCA_037177275.1 Acacia concinna
ACATTGGAAATAGGGAAAAGACAATTCAGTACAGAGAAATCTGAAAATTTCAAATCAGTTTGTTTTGTACTTTTTTGAGTAATTACGAAAATGCCACTGAATTTTTCATAACACCAATTTCGTAATTCACAACATGAATTTCGTAACATATTTACAACTCACAGTGTAAATACGTAGTACCTGGTGTTGTTAATTTGGATACTTGTGTTGCGAATTATGAAACTGGTATTGTGAAAAATTTAGTGGCATTTTTGTAATTACCCAAAAAAGTATAAAATAGACTGATTTAGGATTTTCAGATTTTGCTGTACTAAATTGTCTTTTTCCTATTTCACTTGTTTTTTTAGAATTTTCCCTATTTTTATATCCCATTTGACTTTTTTTGTATGACATCACTTGTTTTATCTTTCTTTCTTTTTTTTGTGAGATTTAAATGATGTCCATAGAACATGTGGACTGTTGGCACTCTGTATCTCTGATAAAAGGAAACTCATTTGAATTTTTTTTTTTAAAAAAAACGTTTGGGTTGCATTTAGCTGCAACAATTTTGGATTTGTGGTTATTCCAGGACAGGAAATAAGTTTTACATGCAATTTTTGTGATAGTTTGTGATGAGAAAATAATTAAAGATGTGTTATTTAAAAAAGGTAAATTTAACTATCAATATGGGCACGCGTAATAGAAAACAAAATCATAACTATTACTAAATTGTGCTTCTTGATTTTCTTAATTTTTATAATATTTTTAATCTTTTTAAATAATCAGTTCACAATTTTTTAAAACCGACATGAAAATAAAACTATCACTTAATATTTATTTTTAAACAGATCTACATTCCTAAACAAGCTTAATAATATTAAAATATAAAAGAAATGGGTAAAACACTATGACATACTGTATGCATTTATAAAAAAATAAATATAATGTACTAATCATCAAGAAATCTCACAAAACAGATAAATAGTAACAAGTGAATAGCATGGAATGATCAGTTTAATCTAGTGTAAAAAATAATCATCCATTTATTTTGATTTACCTTAAAATATAAAAAAATTAAAAGATAATTAAATTATCTAAATTTTAATTTAAGTCATCAAACTTAACAATTCTTAAATAGAGTCAAATGTATTAAAATTTCAGAATTTGATCATTTTAATTGGCCCCCCTCAGTTAATTCTCTCTTCTTGTCACTATCCCGCTTCTCTCCTATCCACCAATATATGAGCTAATGATCGATCCTGCAACAATTTGCCCAAACAAAATATTTTATAATTTCAAGTGTCTTGTCCATGTTCTTGTACCTAACAAAAATAACTTAAATGTGTCTGTTTTTTTTTAAGAAAAAGATAAATAAATATCTTATATATATTAAAAATTTTATGCGATGACTCAAATTTAATAAATAATAAATTAGGGGTAAAAAATTAGTCAATTTTAGTCATTTTATTTTATTTATTATCTGTTTAATTTTAATCATTCTTACTTAAATTTTAGTCAAAACCCCTCATTTGTCATTTACTAAATTTAAGTCATCGTTCGAAGTTTTTAATGTTTAGAAGGTATTTATTTATTTTGCATTACCATTAATACACTTTAATTTTCTGATTCTCACGTTCTTGCCCTTACTATTTTATTTGACGACCGCATAAGTTTTGATTTTTTTTTTTTAACAAGAATCCTTATGTGGATCGGAAGGGCATTTTCTTTTTTACTTGTGGTTAGTGGAAAATAGGAAATGATGGATAGGAGGGGAGAGAGGTAGGGTGGGGAGAGAGAATCAAATAAAAGGTAGTAAAGAAAAATTATCAAAATTATAAAAAAAAAATATAACACACACACATTATAAGAGTCAATTGCTTGTTTAATCAGTTTAATAAGCACAGTCAATCATGTCAGCATCATAAAACTGACCCTTATTTAGACGTTCACAAACAACAACTTGATCAACCCATTTGCATGGTTGGGATGTTGACACGTGTCGTTCTCAAATACACTGGGCCCCACCACATGAGGCACTTCATGTTGGATATGCCTTATCAAGAAGCAAAGTGAAAATGACTATCTTATATGAATCCACAGATAATTGAAGCACTTAATGTGGCATCCCATTTGTTGAAATTAAATTTAAATAACTCAATTTGGGTCCACAATTTAGATTCCTTTTATAGATAAGCATGATAGAGATCCCATTGGTGTTTTATGACTTTAGCACCATAAGTTTTGTTATTTTATTCTCTATATATATGTACTGCCCCAAGGCCACAAGCCCCCCCAACTATATATATATATATAAAGCTATATAAATAACCAAATTAAATTATGTAAATTAAAACGTCAGTTGAAGGCAATGAATGAGTAAGAAATACATATATTTTTTAAAATATACCTTTATTTATAGAGATAGTGGGTAAGAAAAAGATTGAGTGGGATAGGAGATGGCAGAAAGTTAATTGGAACAAGATATAAAGAGACATGTAGTTAATTGTAAGTACAAATATATTAAATTTTCAAACAAGTACAAAGTGTAACTTGAAAAAAGGATTATTAGCTCTATCTCAAAAATTGTAAGTTGTAGATTTAAGATTAAGGGAGTATATGTTTTTTGTCTGTTACATAATAAAGACTAGATTAGGTTTGTAGGTAATTTTTTTATTTTATTATATTTTAAAAAACATATATAATTTTTTTTAGTATGAAGTATTCTCAAAATTGTAATGCTTATAGCAATTCTCAAACTAATGTTAATGAAATTTGTATATTATGTATAGGAACAGAATTGTTTGTCTTTTTTTTTTTTTGCCAACACAAAATTGTTTGTCATTGTTCATATATTAGTGTTTATTAAGGCATGCATACTTAGTACTAGTAATAGATAATAAATTTCTATTTTATTTTTGGGATGGGTGTTTTCTTTTATATTAAATCTGTAAGGGCATATTCAGTTTTGAATATTCCCGAGCATCTGAAGAAGGGGAATTTCGTTAATTATATGACCAGATATGAAATGTTTTAATACATATTCTTTTATTTTTGCCTTGTTTTAATACATATTCTAAATGTATAAGTAAACAAAATAGGGAGAATTTCAATTGAGGACTAAGGAAGTAAATTAATTTCAATCAAGACCTGGACATTATGAAATTTCAGTCAAATCTTAAAGACCAAAATGAAAATAAGTTTTTCAAGTAAAAAGACAATGATGCCCCTTATCCTCATGAATAAGTGAAATCCTTCTATAAATAAATGTGGAACTCTTCTTAAACAAGTGCAATACTCATCTAGATAAGTGTATAACTTTTTGTGAACAAGTGTGTGATTTTGATGACTAATAATAAATTAATATGTTGTTCATATGATGATTATAATTGTTTATAAGATAACGGGCATTGTTGTCTTTTTATTTAAAAAATTTATTTTCATTTTAGTTATTGGGCTTTGATTAAAATTTTAGAATATTTAGTCTTTGATTAAAATGAATTTACTTCCTTAGTCCTCACTTAAAATTCTCCCAACGAAATACATATTCTAAATGTTATGAAACGTTATGAATTTTACGAGGCCTTTGTTTTTTTAGTGTAAGCCGAGAATCCTACACAAACTCACTTGGACATAATTCTGTAATGACTGTGAGCTAGATAGGCAGCATTCAAGAATGAAAAAAAATTACATTAAAGCTCTAAATAATTAAATAGTGGCAATTAAGTTTTTTAAAAAATTCTAAAAAAACTGTCACAAATTAACCACTGATTTAGTTGAAAACATGTACTCGTAATATTAAAACTTATAAACATTATTTGTATACTTTTAATTCATTGTTTTGAGACCAAATTCTCGTTCTTCCTTCAAGTCTTTCCTATCCATAATATGAAAAGTCTTTTTAAAAGAAACTTTTGGTTCAAAATATGAGAGAGTAATTAATAGGTGCTTTCCAATTTTACCCCTTATATGAGAGAGATAAGGATAAAAGATAATAAATGCATATTCAAAAATCACATTTCTTAATAAGGGTAAAATGTTATCACTTTAATTTTACTAATGTTATTTAGTTTGTATGAATTAGCTAACAACAATCGGGGAGCTAAGGAGTATTTAATACTCTCTCTGTTTTTATTTATAAGGCCCTTTAAGAGAATCTTAAAAAAACTTTAAGAAAACAAATTATATAACTTAATAATATCATATATTGTGTTTTATTACATTATATATTAGTTTATAAGTTAAACAACATAATTTAAAGAAAAAAACCATAAACTTTAATATATTAAAATAATGTAATTAGTTTTCTTATGATTATTTTAAAATTTTCTAAAAACGTCTTATAAATAGGAACGGAGGGAGTATAACACATATATCATTCTTAGTTTTGACAACTAAGTATGAATATGAATACAGAAGGATCCGCATTTGATTTGATCAAGTCTATGTGCCTAGATTAGATATTTTGTAGATCTCTCTATCTATAAATGAATCTGTGTCTTTGAAGAATAATAAGTTAATAGACAAATAACTATGGGATTAGGAAACAGAAAAAATAATCACACAGGGAATATCATCAATATATATATATATATAATCCCTCCAACAAATTGGTAATAGCTCATCCCTCTATACGATATATATATATATATATATATATATTATTCAACATTCAGGCCAAAAATAAGATCATCCACACTTACTTTTACAATTTAATTAATTTATTTAAGTTGTTTCACTTGCATTGTTGGGTTAATTAATCCTCACATGACTAACCCATTTAATTAATTATCACTCTTTTCTCTTTTTATTATTTTATTTTAACTAAACCTTCATTGTGAATCCCCAGGTCAAGATCATCCATATATCTTCAACTTTGAGAGATTGACACTTAATTTATTTAGAAATATTAATAAATTAAAGCCCATCTATATGATCCACCATTGAAGTTCTATATGTATATTTATATAATAAACAAATAGGGTTTCACTTGTTAAACGAGACTCTATGTATGCACATGATCACATAGGTCTTTGAATTTTGACCGATATCACCTCAAGTGAAAAACTTGTAACTCAATCCTATTATCTTATTTTGTTTATTTATTTATATACCTTAGTGCTATTTCACTGCTCCATTTGTTGTTGGAAACAAAAGCATGCCGCAATTCTGATTTCTGAATGACAATTTTAATTTGGTACTATATGTCCTTCGTTTTTACAAAAAAATAAATACGTGCTCTAATTTGTCAATATAAAGAAGAGTAGGTTAATTTAGTTAGAAGCTTTGAATGTGTAGATGAACATATCTTCTTTTTTTAAGAAAAAATTACCCTTTAACAAGCTTACTAAATTAAATTCATTTATTAAATTTAATCGTGTTTTTGGAATTTTGTCCCTTTTTCTTTGATACGGTCATAAGTAGAAATAAGCAATAAAAATTTTCAGAGAAAAACAAATCATTTCTTACAGTAACGAATAAAATTCAATTCCCATTTGTTTCTTAAAAATGAAAAAGAGAGGGAGCAAGCAGTTTTGTTTTTTGTTTTTTGGCCATTGGAGCAAGTAGTTTTGTATTTAATTGAGTCTGTGAAATAAGGATTATGCGTATACTTTTATGTACCCACATGTACGATAAAACCAAGGGAAACATGTGTACGACAAACTGTGCATTAATATATATATATATATATATATTTAATAAGACGATACTTCCTCTGTTCTATATTATACTCCTATGTCACAATTTTTTTTTTTTCAGATATCAAGGGTGCATTTGGATGTTGTGAAAAATGGGGAGGGAGAAAGCGAGAAAAAATAAGTATTTGGTTTAAAATTTTTTATAAATAATAAAAAAATTTATTATTTTTTTAAAATTTTCCCTTCTAATCTTATCTTCATCCAAATAAGAGGTAAAAACTTGTTTGTTATGAGTTGAGGAGAAGAAAAGTGAGCTGAGATAAAAAAAAATTTGAGTTATATTACAAAAGTAATTTTTCAGAGGCTAAGGGCTTGTTATTTACTAGGATAAGGGAAGTAAAATGAGCCGCGATAAATAATTTTTGAGTTAAATTTTAAAAATTAAAAAAAAGTGAGGTTAAAATTTTTTACTGATTTTTTTACTCTATTATTTATCTTCTCTTTTTAAAAACTTTGTAACCCCACCCTCTAATTTTTTAAATAAAACTCATATAAATTTTCATTTCCCTGATTTCTCCTCTAAATCCCTCATGCCAAATAGATATTAAAAAAATCATTAAATAACATTAAACTTTGTAAAACTAATTTACTGCCTTCTTTCATCTCTTTTTTCGAACGGCCTACTGCCTTCTTAAACTATGGTATTATTTAAATAAAAATCATCTCTTAATTTAATGCATAAATTACTACAAGCTGGAAAGAAAACTAACAGGAAGTAAAAAAAAAAATTGTTTAATAAATAATACTACTATATACACTAAAGGGAGTAAAAGGATTATGGGCATTATTTAAGAATGATCCGAAACACAAATAATTATTGGTGGGTTCAGATATTTGCGGGTCAACGTGTCGTAGTCCTGATTCGTTTTTTTTTTTAAATACTAGTCCTTATTTTTAAAAGCTTTAATATTCTTTTTCATTATATTGTCATAATCTCGTTTTAGATTATGAAATTGATTGTTTAAATTTAATTTTTTAAAAATTATTATTATTATGTTTCATAAATTGAATTTTATATTTTTTTTCTATATTCCACTTATAAATAGTATAGATTGGTTTTTAAGATTTAAAATTTACTTATTTATAATTATGGTGAAAAAATTAAAAAAGATTAAATCTGAATAATTTATTCTTTCAATATAACGGTAGATATGAGATTATGAGAATAAAATAAAAAAGAAGACAATGAGAAAAACCTAACATACTATTCTAGTCCAAGCTATTATTTTGCTTTTTGGATGTGTTTTCTTTTCCCAATTTTTTCCTTTTCTAATTTTCACTATAAGGTAGTTTAATGAAGTTATAAAAATTTGTGGCTTATTTAGTTGTATTATCTATTTTTAGATTTTTATAGGATGTATTTTTAGATTCTGTGTATTCATGTTTTAAAATAAATTTTGAAAATAAAAAAAATAAAAATTTGTTTGAATTACTTTTTGAGAAAATTCCACTCAACCTACTGAAATTCTAAAAACCTACTGAAATTCTAAAATCCAAAAAGAGCTGTTAACATTTTAAAAAAACATTAAGGTATCAAAAACCAAACTACTTTTGCAAATGTTGAAATATTTACTAAAATAGTTATTTAAAATAAAATATAAAAAAAAGAAAAAATTGCCCCTTGTTGGAGTACCACTGTTGAAGCTCCGGCCATTGTTGGGCCCATCCCGCCATGAACCATTTTTGAGCCGGAACCTGGAGCGAGTTTTAGAGAACCAGATGGTTTAGAGTTGGCACTGAGTTGCCGACTGGAGGAAGAAAGAATGAGATGCCAGAAGAAGAACAACGCGACCAAAGAGGAAGAAATGTGGGAAAAAATAACGAGGGAAGGAAGATGAAAATGAGAAGGGAAGAGTGAGTAATATAAAAATGAAAGGAAAGAGTAGAGTCACCTAAAGATCCCTCCAATAAGTCAGAAGCTTTTTGACGGAGAAGTAGAAACCAAAGTAATGGAGATTTGAAAATTTAAGAATGAATAGTAGATGATTTCCCTAAAGAATGGTGTTCAATTGATGTAATGATTATACTAGAGTTAATATCCCATAGTTAAAAGAATGAGCAATATAACCAATATCCATCAGGTAAAAGAATGTCATATTGGGATATGTATACCTTAAAATTATAGGGATCACATCATTGCACTAGGGAAACGCAAAGTACATAAAAAAAACTATAAAAAATTATTATTATTTTATGCATTTTAGTACTCTAAAAACACCCATTACAGCACTAAAAGCTTTATGGTTTTTTTATGTACTTCCCGTCTTCCCAAGTGCAATGATGTGATCCCTATAATTTCAAGGTGTACACATCTCAATATAGCATTCTTTTATCTCTTCGATATTGGTTATATAGCTCATTTTTTTAACTATGGGATATTAACTCCAGTATAATCATTTCTTCAGTTGAACATATTTATTTAGAGAAACCATATACTATTCATTCTTACATTTTTAAATCTCTGTCACTTTGGTTTCCACTTATTTGTCAAAAAGCTTTTGACTTATCGGAGGGATCTTCAGGTTACTCTACTCCTCTTTATTTTCGTGTTTATATTACTCACTCTTCCCTTCTCATTTCTATCTTCCTTCCCTTGCTATGTTTTTCCATATTTTTTTCTCCTTCGTCGCGTTGTTTTTCTTCTAGCATCTCCTTCTTTCTTCCTCCTGTTGATAACTCAGTGCCAACTCTAAACTATCCAGTTCCCTAAAACTCACTCCGGGTTTTGGCTCAATGACGGCTTCTCGCTCAAAAGACGGTTCACGATGGCTCAATCTGACTTAACTCTCCAAACAATCAAAGTGTCAAAATCGAGCCGTTAAGCTTTTCAGCTGACGGTCTAACCATCCGGTCTGGTATGAGTTTTACAACACTGTTAGAAACATCTGACTGTGGACTTTTTCAAAGCTTGTATTTTTTTAAAAAATAAAAATAGAATTATTATTCTAGCAAAAGTGTATTATACTTTCAAGCAATGATTGTGCTTATATTTTATACTTTAAATATTATTAATTTATTTTATATATTTTTCATATAACTATTATTAATTGTGTATTTAATTATTGTGTCATTGGTCTGACCAAACAGTTCGACCGTTTTAACCATGGGGACTGACATTTTCAGTTCGACGTCCAATCCGACTTTTAAAATATTGATGAAAATGATGTTTTGATTTTTCTGTTTTGGTTTTTCATTACAAACCTACCTTTAATTTGTCATAACGTGTATTTTTATTTTGAGCTTGTTAATGAAAGTTTATTAACAACAAAATTGATTCTTTAATCTAATCCTTTAATGGTTTTGAGGGGAAAATCATTGCGTGAAAGCAAAGTGAGATCAAACATTATATATAGCAAAGGATTTGATCAAATTTTTATTTAATTATGATAAAATCCAATCGGAAACCGTTCTCTATCTTAATTTTTAATTCATCAATTTTATATTGGATGCATCTAATCATCAATTGACCAATCCTTATTTTTAATTATTTCATTTTTTTGCAGCTGTCTCGTAGATACATATGTTCTATGGTACTCACACTAGAACCTAGATGAGCCCTTGCGCAGATATGCAACACTCAAGAAAATAAATTATGTTATTCAACATTTGTAAAAACTAAAACGTATAATCCTTTGGTAATATTTATAAGGGAAAATTTAAAATAGACAAGGTAATAAATAGAGAAATTCCATATTAGTGCTAAATTAGTTATTTTATATTTTTTTTATGAAATTACGAAAATGTTACTGAATTTTAATAATACGAGTATCTTAATTCATAACAAGAGTATCAATAAAAGTATTTAAGTACTACATATTTACGTTGTGAGTTGTTGTGCCATTGTTGTTAATTGAGATATTCTTGTTATGATTTAAGATACTCGTGTTGTTAAAATCCTATGGCATTTTTCTAATTTCAGCAAAAAAAGTACATAATTACTAATTTAAAATTTTCAGATTTCATTATACTGATATGGAATTTCCTTATTTCCCTTATCTTTTTTCTTTTTGTAATTCTCCCTATTTATAAGTTAGAGAGAATGTATTATTTATCTTATTTACAAGTCTCATCATTTCTTTTTTTTAAAATAAATCTATAATTTCACTCTTTATTAATTATTGCATAGTTATTTTTTGGGAAGTATATACCTCTTCCTGATTATAAAGTAGAGAATTTTTTTATCTTGTTTATAAGTCACATAATTGATTGGATAGACACTGCAAAGCCAAAAAAAATTAAAAAGACTTTGCATTTTTGCAGTATTTCCTTCGATTATAATTATAAGTGATTTTCTCCCTCTTTCAGCTACTTCTTGATATAAATAACCTTTTGTTGTGTCTCAAAATTTAAACCATTTTTTTATACCCCTGTTAAATTCATATATGTATGTTGACAAATCACTAATTCTCTCTTTTTTTTTTGGTTAAATCACTAATTCTCTTTCATTTGATCATTTGTTACCAATTTTTCCTTATGGTTTCAATTCATTCTCTTTCATATGTTTTACTCATTATCTCTTGATTATCTTCTACACTCTTTTCACAAATAAGGGTATGTTTAAAAAAGATATTACATTTCTATACATTTATTATTTTAAACTAATTTTAAATATTACTTTGTGTTGCACATCAAGGTAGCTGTTGTTTATAAAAATGATCGAAGAGAGTATTGTGTAATTAAACATGGGTGCATTTAAAAAATTATTACTCCTTTGATTCTATTTATAAGGCGTAGAAAGAATGCAAGTTGTGGTACTATTTATAGTATATGGAGTGAACTTTTTTATATGAATAATACAAATTTACCATTTCATTTATTATTCTATTAACTTTTTTAACTGAGTATAATGTAAGATACTGGTAAAATTGAAAATTTATTGAATTTAATGGAAACGTTAATAAAGTTTAAGATTTTTTTTAGGCAGTGTGAAAAATAAGGTAGAATTATCTTTTAAATAAAACAAGATGATTACATTTTAAGATAGAGTTAATACAGATTTACGTATTGAAAAAAAAGAGTTACTACGTATTTAAGTTTTAAGTGACCTATAAATGAAATATTATCTTTGCCATCAAAATTTTTCTTTGATTCAATTCTTATGGAAGAATACATAGAACTGGGTTCTTCTTTTGATACTTGATGTTTGAAAGTAGCTCTACTTTAAATAATTAACTATCAGCTTCATAAAACGTGTGGAAATTATCATTTGGTTATAACTTGTGTTAATAAGGCACTTTTTATGTTTCCATCGGACCAATCTTCATAAAATAACTTTATATGACATGAAATATTGACTTTTATAAAATATTTCCCTTTTTTTGCCAACTTCATAAAATATTTTTATATGCAACATATTCATGTTATTACACAGTTTATTTATTTTACTCATTTTTGTCAATTTATTTGTTGCATTTGCTTTAACACTTTGTATTTTTTTTCCATTTAAGTTATACTCCATTCTGTCTTTTTTACAAGCAACTTTCATCTTTATTACGAAAAACGAACTAATGGTTGTGATTAGTTAAAAATAATGATTGTATTGTAAAAAATGTCATGTCTTTTCTAAATATGTCCCTATTTATATAAAAAAAAAGTTAGAGAGAGAATGAATATAAAAGTACTCATCTGATTCTATATATAGGGTAGGGAGAGAAGACTTTTTCTAGTCATATTTATAAGTAACCTTATTAAAGTTTTAATATTAATATATAATTTTATCATTTACTTATTATTATGTTAACTTTGTTTTCATTTAGTATTATATATAATAAATAGGAATTTTTAAATTTCATGACAGAGTTAATGAGATTTAAAGTTTTTTTTTATTTGTATGAAAAATGTTAGAAATGTCTTATATATAGGATCAGAGGAGCATATGGGAGAAAATGAGTGGAAAATGATTATATGAGAAAGAATTAGTGATGAGTAAAGGCAATTGTTATAAAGATATTTATTTAATAGTGGTAGAAAATAAAAATGTAGTTTAATTTTTGAGATAAAAACATTATTTATATTAAGGATGAAGTATTAAAAAAAGAAAAAATTACTTATAAAAAGGGTTGAAAAGACTATCATTTTGTCTTTTTTACAAAACAACCTATGAATGGAATGAGAATAATATTTACTATATTACGGATTAAAATGAAATGAATAACAATAATAATTATTAAAAAAAATAAGTTAAGAAGGATACAAGCAAAATCTTGGAAGGATAGAAGAGGAAGTAGTCAACATGAGAAATCACAAGTTTCAAAAAAAAAGGTTATGATAGCGAATCCCAATGAGATCGGGATTTAGTTCAAGAATTAAAGAATTTGATGAGACATTAATTCATTAACATAATCACATGTACGGAAATAATAATCAAATCCCACATGTTGAACTTCTTTCTCAATAAAAATGAAAAATGAAAAAGAAAAAGAATAAATAGAGAAAGAGATTGGATAACTTAATTTGTTTGATTGTTGAATTTTGAAGATGTCTAGTTGTAGGACAATGACCATGTCTGGAATATCTTGTTCACTTGCCAACCCCCATTTGGGATCATCTTCCTTATATGAATAATTTTATCACATAAAGTTATATCACAATTTTTTCCCCTTCAGTTATATCACACAATTATCCAATTTAAATTACGAAGTATTCACTTTTAATTTATATATTCTGCATGACCTCAATTCTTTTGAAAATGAAATCTCCCCTATGGTAATTAAACAAACAAAATTTACAATTACTTGTGATTTACACAAAAATATGAACTACCCAAAATCTATATATTTTTATAACAAGAAAAATAAGTTAGTTTTCAATAAACAATATTATTTAAAAATATTTTAATTATATTTTTTTAAAGGAAAAATATTTTCAAGAAAGAAAAAATTTCTATGGTTTGAATATTTATAAGAATAAATAATATGCTGCCCCTGATTTTTTTTTTGTATTATCCTTTGGGCGAATTATACACATAAAACTCTGTGGTCCCCTGCATTTCCCAGACATTACAGTGAAGCTTAAGTATGTAACAAAACAAAACACAATATCACCTATACTATGTATATATATTAACAAATACTAAATAAGATCTCTCTCTCTCTCTCTCTCTCTATCTGTCTGTCACTCGCTTCTCTCTCTAAACATCACACAGGTAAGAGGCACTTGTTCATTCACAAACAAACACATTGCTCCTCCAGCCTTTTTTAATCTTATTTTATTTTTGATTTTTTCCCCCTTTTTGTTGCCTGCTTCCTCCTCTCACAGCCTGTCAAGCCAGAATTATTAAACCCATCGATATTCTGTTTTGGTTCTTTTTAATTAGAGCTTGTAGCTTTCTTGTTTACAAAGAGAACAATGGAATGGTTTTGACCTACCAAGAGATTTTCTGATGTCTCTGAGCTTTCCTTCTCAAACTCCATCATCATCTTCATCAGGTGCCCTTCATGCACTTATTGGAATAATCCGTTCCTGTTTCACACAATACCTTAAAACTTAAACCTCCCCTGTTTTTCCTTCTATATATATAAGCTTGCTTCTGTTAAGAACAATCTGACTTATGGGTACAAGTATTCCCTTTAAGGAAGAAGATGTCCAGTGAGGTTTATCACAGAAATCTCCAATTCTGGTGTTTCTTATCTCAGGTATGAAGAAAGCTATGAAAGCTCTTCATGCTTTAATTCTTTCTTGCTCTGTGATGTTTATTCAGTCTCTGTTTCCGCAGAGGTATAAAGGTTTAAACTTTATAAATGGAACAAGAAGAAGTGGGATTTTTTTTCTCCTAAATATCTGAGGCTAGTCTCTAGGAGGGAGCTGAAGGCTACTATTTTGGCTATGCCCTAACGTCCAGTTCCAGATTCCTTGTTTTTTCTGTGTCCCCAGCAATGTTTGATTACTCTTTTGAACGTTTCAATGCAAATTCTCTTTGTTCCCTCCTCTTCCTCCTTCACTTTTGGATAATCATTCACCACGGGACAAACTAGTGTCATTCCTTTTTTAGCTCAAACAAGGATAAGCTAAACACGCAAGCCTAATTATGGGTTTAGGACCTACTCTAAGAATCTCTCTGTTATTTCTAGTTTCTCGTTTTTACTACAGACACAGTACGATGACACGCATACATGTGACTCTTTCTTTTGTCATAAATTAAATGTCTGTTTGTTTGGCTCCTAATATTCCTGTTATTTGAGTTTTGATTAGGTCTTAAACTTTTGTTGTCACGTTTCACACTGTATATTTTCGAGATCATAACCCCATTGAGTGTAACATGAAAAACAGAGAAAGGAGAATTGTTGTTGGTTTGGTTTTCTTTATCTACTTCACTTTTTTCAAGCGTTTGTATCATAAAAGTGAATTTTTCCCTCTCAAATTGCTGACTTCTGAGACATCAAAAAGTGCACAGGTTTAAAGTGCAATGATGTTGGGAAAGAGATTAACAAGTCTGCATTTTATGGTTCAGGCATGGGGACCAAAGTTGAGTATTCTATAAATCTTCAACCAGCAGCAACCTCAGTGGACAGCAACAATAATATAACTGTGAAGAAGAGTGTGGGTGTTTGGGAAAATTATCAGA
>JBAGKO010000017.1:2848711-2860051 GCA_037177275.1 Acacia concinna
TAATTTAATTTTAAATTTTAATTTCTTAAATTAATTTTTTGCACAAAATTTATAAACATGTTTATTTAAGTATGTATGTATTGAAAGAATTAATTATACTTTTAGTTAAGTTTTCTATATTTTTATTAATGAGATTAAATAAGTCTTCATTGAGATATAGAAAAAAAGTTAACAGATAGCTATTTACAAAAAAGAAAAAATAAATTAATAAAAAAACTCTTAAATTACTCAATTGTAGCCAAAATTAGGAAATTATTAATAATGAAAGATAAATAAGTAAATACAATTTATTTTAATATAAATATTAATTAAAAATTTCAAATTTTTTACAAAGTTAACAATTTAGATTTAAGTGTATATTTTCAAAATAGAGAGGAGATCCGTGTAATTAAGGCAAAACATAAAAGAGATAAGAGTATTTTACTCAAAATGCAAATGCTCACATAACCATTAATCAATAAAAATTAAGAGAAATGTCGGTAAAAAGAAATAAAAATTAAGAGAAATAGTATCAGAACCTTTAAAAAGAGATTAACATAACATATGCTCGTGTCAGTCTTAAAAGAGATTAGCATCACACGAGCTGTAAAATTACCCGGGAGAAAACTTGTATAAGTATTGAATTCCCATTTAGATAACATATTGATTACATCTTCACCAAGTTTCAATTATAAAAATAGAAAGCGATCATACTCCATCTTCTCCCGTTTTTCCCTATCTATTATGTTCATTCTTCAGGCCCTTCGTAACAAACCGATTAACACTGATGGGCCTTCCTAAACCTGAATAACACGACGGCCAACCAAATCCTACGACATTCATTCTTCCTCAATATTCATTATGCTGTGTACGATGTTCGGAAATCTTCGTAACATATCTATATATAAATATAACAATTGCAGGCAAATATATATATACATATATATATATATAACAATCTTTTTACCTGAGGCTAAACTCTTCAAAAAAAACAGAAAAAGGAAAACGAGAGTCATGTAATAACACCAATACAACCCAGAAATAGTTCATACATAAGCAGTCAACAGTTCTCTTGTACAACAAACCCTTATGTATAATAATATATGCTTCAAGGAAGAATACAGTAGCCTATTACATGTAGAAATAGACAATTCATGGGGGGGGGGGGGGTCCACAAACCCAAATTAAGCGGATTCAAAAAGTAATCCCTCTGCGCCACTGAATCCAACATGAAAATCTGTTGAATTTAGGCTGTGTACTTTCAATCTGCCATGGCAATAACTGAGGACAATTCTGTTATATGCTGTTTCAGTTTCTATTCGCCATGACCAAACAAGTCATCCATTACAGGCAAAACAGTAATTAAAAAAATGCTATTCACCATTTGTTTATCCATCCAACATGGGTTCAAATGGAACATGAAGGGGGGTTGAGTACCAGCAGAAACTTTCCTGTCGTGATCCATCCGTGTCCCAACAATATACCTACACAACAAGTCTAACCAAACTAATTAGTGACACAATCCCAATGAATCAGCGTATACACGCTGAAAGTACAGCTGAGCTGTGAGAAATCCTTTTTTTTTTCCTTTTTTTTTGGGGTGGGGTGTTGTTCAAGAGTGAGCAATCCGATTAAGGCCAGAGTAAGTAATAGATTCATCAGTTGCTGACAAATCAAATCGGATATTATATTCCAAAATATAAACGCGCAGAAATGAAGCTGAAGACCACTCTATCTTTTTTTTTTTTTTCAAAAAAGGCCACTACATTGTCTAATGAGAGCCAGATTCCAGAGTAAAATGTTGGACTAAAACGTGTCATCTTCAACAATGAAGAGTCATACACAAAATTATCGCATCGTCTTAATCGACTGAAAAATTTAGAATTCGATGAAAGCACACTGGTATTATGAAATTATATTTCCAAATATTAGTTTATAGCTTCATTACAATAAAGAACCATAAACAACGATGACAAATACTTGAAATTAGAATGTCTCCTCTATACATTTGGAATTTCCAAGGCAGGGCAATGTCCAGCTAAGGCTTTTACGATTTATTACCATTGTATGTTATAAAGCAATATTCAAGTTTATCAATCAATCATGATTACCCGTATTCTGGTCAAAAAACAACCATGATTACCCGTATAGGACAGTAATGGATCTTTCAGATTCCCTGAAGAACTCGCTGAGGATCCAGTTGCCCACTACAATAACTAGAGGGAACAGCTGAAAGCTCTAGTCTCCCCCTCCATTCTTCGCCAGGTTTTAAAGTGATATGTTTTTCAACGGCAGCAGCCTCTACACAAAGCATATGCTTGTACTCATCATCGGCAAGATCTGCCATAGCCTTTGCTTTCTTATCCCAGGGGTTCCATACCACTGCAAAGATAAATAATATAAGTGTGTTTTTTTGGTTTTTTTTTTCCTTTTTTGGGGCTTTATATCAACAGCAACTGCGGTGAAAAACAATTTTAAACATCAAACTCTAAAGCAAACCATATTATTAAAATTGCAATTCTTAAATGTGGGAGCATATAATTCAATTGCTCCAAAGGTTATGAAATATACTGCTTGGTAGACAGCTGTTAAGTTGGTCAGATGAAACTATCACTTTTGTTCTTTGGATGCCACCATATTTTTCAGGGATGGAATTTCAAAACCTCACTTCATAAAATTACAACTCAATCTCAAACATTTCAAATCATGGATCAAACTGTATTGAGTTTAGATCGTAAAAAAGCCCTCATTTAGCTCATGTCAGCAGTGCTAATTTTGAAAGCGATATTGCAGACATGAAGATGAAAAGATGAAAACTCCTCTAGACGGTATTTTACTAGGATAAATAAATCTTTCATAGCCTCATTATCTATTTACATATTTATGAACTATATTAGAATATTCAAAATTACCTATTTTGGTCAAGACAAAACTTACATCTAGTACCTTATATCCAGTTCTCCAATCAAGAATCGCCACCTGGATTTATTGAACACATTATCAATTAATGGTATTTCCCCTCTCCGTGTAGTTTTTGGTTCCTATCGAAAGGCGAGTTTCCCTACCTGCCTTCGCCTCTTTCACTCCTTTCTTCTCCCTGTAATCTCCATATATCCCTTCCCTTTACTTCAAGAAATCCTTTCCAGCCATGTGCATTTGAATTTCTGGGAATTTAGACGACTCACTCTTACATATCTCTACTTTCTCAAAATCGCACCCATATGAGTAGTTCCCTGTTTGAGCGATCTGAGCTCTAAGGGGTGGGTAATGACGTCCTTAGAAATGTAGGAGTTAGATTATTTTGCAGAAGACAGTGCGATTTCATGGGCAAGTGTTTGATGGAACCATTGGCAGTGAAAACGAGAAGGGCTCCATTGTCGGCTATGTGCACTTTGTGTGAAGAAGCGATAACAAAGAGAACCTCAAAAGACCTTCAATTGAAACTGGAGACTGCTAGAGGAAACACCGTTAATTGGTTACGTGTTAAATAAATCCAACTGGCTATTATTTATTGGAGAACTGGATGTGCTAGAGGTAAGTTCTGTCGGCAACAATTTGGCATTCCAGATTTTTTATAATTTCACCCTTGTGACGTACTTGAATGATGGTAGTACAATCTTCTAATGATCAAAATTACTAAATTAGGAAGAGCTGGAATAAAATCATACCCAGGTATAAATTAACGGGCCATATACAGTTCATAACCATGAAATTCAAGTTATTTTCACTTTATGGTCCTGTGGCTGAAAGTTAATATTCCACTACCCAGAGGTTGGTTCACAAAAAAATCACCCTACAGTTTAATTTTACTAAATATCAAATGAAAGCCCCCAAATTCTACCAAAATTTCTCAGAATTCCATCTCAAATTATTCAATCCTTTCTTTCCTACCCAATCCCACCCTCCCCAATTCTGGTCCCATCCTCAAATCCTATCCAATTCCCCATTTTATCCAATTTTCAGAGTCATATAAGAATCTCCAACCCCTCCCACACTCCCAAATCTTAAATGTAAGATCCCCAAAATTGTTTCATTTCCATCCTAAAATTCCAAACTCCCCCATCCAAAAAAAATTCCCACTCTCCCTAATCTAGCATAAAGTGTTCATTGTTCAATTAAATTAAACACCCTTGATTTATTTTTTCCCAACCAAGCTCTTCAAATTCTTTTTGCACCCTCCTCAAATAGGGTTTTTGTTGATTCTTCAAATATACATTCTTTTACAGTAGAAATCAACAGCTAGTAAATTTTATAAATACAACTAATTTGGGATACAAAGTTGTTGGGACAGTGTAAATATATGATAACCCAGTTGATAAAAGTGTTATGGTCACAAGTAGGCTAGGCTAGCTGATTGAAACAGGAGGGAGAGGAGGAGAAGATAAAGGAGGGAGAGATTAAAAGAAAGGAGCAAGAGGAAGACAAAATGAAGAGAGTGAACACAAAATTCTCAATTTTGCAATTCATCAAAAAGGTCTAACAATTAAGGAGATCTTAAGGCTATTTAAAGAGCCCTATGTATAATTATTTAAAATAATAAAATCTAGTATAAATCTGTTAAATCTAAAAAGATAATATAAAGACAAATAATAAAATATAAAATAATCCTAAATAAGATAATCCTAGATAAATTAATCTCTTGTTAGATGCCTTGGTCTTGAACAAAAGTATAGGGGACAACCTAGGGGATAAGAGAAGTCAGTTGTTGTCAAGTTGATGTTAAGAGCAGTTTGGGAGTCAGTGTAAGGGGTAATTTAGGAAGATATTGTTAGGACACCTATACACACATCTACTGAATCAATTCTGTTGGTCATTTTATTTCTAAAACTTTTATCTCGTATCATAGGCCAAAAATTTATAAACGTGATGTTAACTGAGTACTAGAAGACATCCAAAAAGGTTGTTCGAGATGCTAGGCTGGAAAGAATGTTGCCAGAGAAAGTGCTAGCTGCTAAAGTTCTTTAATTGAAGTTTTGTCCTCACGAGTCATGGTGCTTTGTCTAGGTGTTTAGGTTTACAAGTCTAGATATGTTTGTTTCATTTTGATGGGTTGCAATAACTATTTGCAACAAGCTAAACTTTTGACAAACGGGCAGTGGCGAGTGCTACAGTGTGAATACATATGGCTATGTTAAAATAAGTGTGCTGATACTTATGGTTTGGACCTTTGCTAGTTGCAATGCCAATATGCTTAACCCCCTAATTAATGATTATAAGATCTTCTTATAAGTAGATGCACAAGGTGCCTTGCTTACTACGTATATTATCTCATTCAAATTACTTTTTCATTCTTTTTCTCTATTAACAAAGATGAATTTGATAATACTCACCAGCATCAGGAAGTCCATCTTTACGTAGCACAAATGTTCTTTTTTTCTCATGATCAAGAATTGCAATCTTCGTGGGTGTGCTGAGATATATCTTGTCCACCTATCACGTGAAGAAATACCATTAAATCAAAACTTACTCTATAAATGTAATTCAAATGTTCAAATCCATAGGCAAAATGGGTACAGATATGCAAAAAGGGTTTCCCTTCTAAAAATGTAAGATAAATATGATAATGGGCTGGCTGCAGCCAATGCCCACATATGGAATGGGGCATGAGTTGTGCTTTGATGGGCTATGGTTGAGAAAAGAATAGCACATATGATAAGAAAGGAAAATCAAGTAATAATAATTGGGATAGAACTGCTGCAACCAGCTCCAAATTCACAGGTGGCTCTGAGAGTGATCAGCATTATACAGAATCCATTTTTGTATCTTTTTCATCTTTGCAGAAGGGGAGAAAACAACTTACTTCAGATTCAAACGTTAAAGCATCCCCCTGTTCAGTAAAACGCTCCTTGTTCTGCAAGTTGTCAAGATAATCCAGTGTCTCTAATCCCTCAACCCGAACTTCACTGAATACAAGCAAATGAACCGGTAAGAACAAAGTCAACTGCTACCCACAAAGATATCTAATCCTAATATTAAAGAAAGTAAATATATGAAGAGTGATTAAGAAAACAGAACAAAAACATAAATACACACAGAATCAAATATAATTTATATCAGGTAAATTTTGATAAATTAACAATAGCCTGCTTGAATATTTCACAACACAAGGAATATTTTTGTTCAAGTTTATATAACTGAAAATTTACAGACAGGGCTATGGGATTTGAATGTTGCGGATTCAATCCCAGAAGCTGCAATTGAAAATTATTTTGACATCAGCAAAATTTCCAAATATGCATATCAAAACTAGGGGACTTCATTTAACAAAGAATATGACATGTTGAAACCAAAAACCACTTTAAAAACTCCTCAACCAAATTTTGCATTTTAAGCCTGCAACAGATCTAAAAAATTGCTGAACTACACCAAGGTTGTAAAATGATATAGTTTTCTTTACCTTTTTACTATACTGATCTCATTTTGCTCTTCGCTGAAAGTTACTTTCAAGAATACCAAGACACAAAAAGAAAGTAAATGGTGCTTAATCAGGCACCCATACAATACAACCAACCTTGCCCCCTACCAAAACTTAAAAGATAGTGGTTGAACACAATTTTTATTATAAAATTCACTGTTGGAATACAAGTGGGACGAGACAAGCACTTGGACCTACATTCTTAACACCTATAACAACTACGACTTGCAAGTTTACACTCCACTAAGTTTCAATACTATATTCATAAACAATCTTTCTACAGAAGCATACTAAACAAGGTGACAAAAGGTGAATTGCAAAATTTGACATGCTAAATAAAAAAAAACAGTGATGCTGAAGAGTGAGAAAAACTTGTTTCAAGAACTTTACCTACCTTATGTCTGACACAGAGAAATATGTATGGTAAGCAAATGTGAATGTAAATGGCTTCCCATCAGGATTTGTATTCCTAATCCGAGATGTTAACATCAGGTCGCCTCCTGGTCCAAGAGCTACCCTAAGACGAAATTCAAAACTAAATCCAAACAGAAAACATACACTATCAGAAATACTATAAAATAGGACTCCAAATAGTGAAATGCCAAGAAAGGAAGGAAAAAGTATGTTATCATAGAAGTAAACATGGTGTTGAAAGTCACTACTCTCTATATATACCTTTGAGGCCAAATCTTTGCATCTTCTTCAGAAGGTTTAAGGATCAAATCAACAAAAGCTTTGCTGGAGGTATTTGCTGGGAAAGGAGGAGGATCATTGTCAATGGCCCAGATCCGATTTCTAGCAAATCCATGCTGCTCAAGGGTGCCAAGGCTTCCAAACTGTAATAACAGAGCAAGTTTCCTTGAACATGTGATTAAAAATCTAATACTCATTATAAAGCATTTTTAATAAGAGAATTTACAAAACAATTATCTCTAGGTTCAGATTACAAACTAGGACTATCAATTGCATTAATAGTTATTAAAGATTTCAACATAATTTCAGAGGTAGGGACTTAAATTGTAGCAGTAAGGTTTTGCAATATTCTTAGGAATTTGATCATAACGGTATCCTACTGTGGATTATCCATGAATTTCCAAAAAAAAAAACAGAGAGATTACTTTGAGATATGATTTTACAATTTCTTGCTATAGTAAAATCATGATTGTTAGGAACTTATCTGTATAACAGAATCATTTAATGTATGTCAGCACTTAAGTTTTATGTCTACATATATATTAAAACTTAAAACTGCATTTCATCTCTTAACTTTTCTAACCTTCAACTTTTTTCTTCTTTCCCAAACGGCATTGTCACAACAAAAGCAATTATGGGAACTATATATCTC
Organism: Acacia concinna; assembly: GCA_037177275.1. Taxonomy (NCBI): domain Eukaryota; kingdom Viridiplantae; phylum Streptophyta; class Magnoliopsida; order Fabales; family Fabaceae; genus Acacia; species Acacia concinna. Next base: position 2,856,451 of record JBAGKO010000017.1, read on the forward strand.
AAACAAGCACTTACTTGAGGAAAGCATATTGGAATCCCTCCTCTAATTGGTTTTGGAGGCTTAAATATAGCCTGTACAAGGAACATGATAACACTCCATCAGAAGATACAAATTGAAAGATTCCCAATAGAGATTATTTATCAATCTTAGATCCCAATCAGAGACAATTATCTGGATATTAAAACACAATTTATAAATCTAGCAGCCCCGCATTGAACAAAATTGCTTAATATGCTAAGACTACACCCAAAATATTAAATTTCAAGTGCATAGTTCTAAGATTGCAAATTAACTAGGAAGGACACAACTCTATACAACTGATATCTTTATATATATATATTTGGAAAAAATAAAGATTAAAAGGCGTTTTGAAGAAAAAAGATAGAATGCTACCATCAAAATAAGAACATGTACAATAACAAGCATTTAAAAGAAGTGGAGAAACACAAAAGAAGAGAGAATGCGAGAGAGGAAGGGAAAGAATGAAAAAACATGGAAAATATAATGAAGAAAAAACACCACTATGGAAAAATGATAGCACATTTTATTCATTTTCTTTGACACATCCCCGAAGCTGAAAACCAATAATATAATCAATTGGAATAATTGCAATAAATTTTGATAAAGAAAAATGAAGAAAGCTCGGTCAAAACCTCCATTTTAAATAGGAAAAAAATATATATATATATATGATGATAAGATAAAACGCTAACTGCCTTTCATGCATGGCATGTAGCGTACATTAACTCCTAACTTGATATGTGGCTGCCAGAGGATGTTCAGAACTTAAGATCTATGCAAATATTTTTTTGAAAAGGGATGATCGTATTTGCGTCAAAAGATGACAGCATTTAATAATCTTGGAGCAGTCGAATATCATCTGAAAAGCCGTTTCATCTTATACTCTAACGAAGACGCACACAAGAAAGGAAAATTGAATTGTCAAATCCTCACTCAAATGGCGAGATCTAAAGTATAAGGTTATGATCAGCTAACAGTTTATACGCTAAGTGACGAAATTTAAACTATCGATTATTGACCTTACTGCTGAGGAAAAGCAACTCCTCCCCGTGGTCATTCTTCCAAGAAGTCACATGACCACCATATAAATACACCTGAAAACCACAATCAACGAAATAAAAATGTCACCAATCAACATTTTATCAGAAGATGCCCAAGTATAATGACAGATACCACAGGGAAATCCTGATCCTAATTGATCGGCACTCTCCAACGGAGAAGGACACAAAATTGGACTGAATACGACATCATAAAACCAAAAATGACAACATATAATCAGGAATCTAAAGGAAGGCACAAATCCAGACCAAGAAAGCAAATCCAAGCATCGGATCAGTTCAAGCACCTTAAAATCAGACAAGAAATTGAGCAGATGCAGATGTTACAGAAATAAACAAACATAGAGACAGATAGAATTGCTGAATTCATGAGCAAATGGAAGAGGAGAAGGACCTCAGCGGAGCTTCCTCGGGACTCACGAAGAAGGACCTTTTCAAGGCCATTGACGCCCTTGCAGAGATAATACGAAGGAGATGAAGGAGGTGGAATTGGACTTGGAACTGAAGAGGCAGACGAAGGAGGAGCCTGTTCGGTGCTCATAGCTACTCGCTGGCTTTTTTACTCAAGCTCACCTCCACCATACGATTTTCAAATTATGCAATATTCAATTCTGAAACCAAACACGAGCCTGCAAACTGCAAGTACCTCTTCTATTGTTCTCTTTCCTTTTAACTTCTCTTGTGCTGTGTTTCCGAATTTTTTCCCCCTTAATGCGGCAGAGCTGTTATCTCCCTGTCGCGTGCGCGCGTGAAACATTTTTTTATTACACTTACTTTCTTAATTTTTTTTTAAATTTAATGTTATCCAAGTTTATATTTTTATCACCAGATAAGAAATTATAATAGTATGTATTAATCCTCGACATCAATATAGTTCTAACTTTTGATTAAACCTATAGTTTTATTTTTTATTAATTATATGTTATAATGATAGTGTTTTATCAAATTTTAAAATAAAATTAAATCACGTTATGTGTGTGGCAAACTTGTGAGTAATATAAAGATAAGTTAATTAAAATAAATTTATAAAAAATACTCCATCCCGTTCTAATTATAAGAGAACGTTGTCTTTTTTGAAGAATTATAAGAAAATTTTAAGAAAACTAATTACATTACTTTAAAACATTAAAATTTATCATTTTTCTTTAAATTATGTTGATTGACTTATAAATTAATATATAATATAATACAACATAATATATGATATGATTAAGTAATGTAATTAGTTTTCTTACGATTTTTCTAAAATTCTTCAAAAAAAGTCAATGAATCCTTATAATTATGAAATAGATTATTTTTGTTTACAAAAACAGAGTTATTAGCACCAACTGCGTGATCATAAATTTTAATTTAATGAAATGGTTAAAATGAAAGTGATATTTAACAAAAGATAGGTAGAGGGCAACATAAAAATCGAAAAAAGGAAGTGGATGAAAATGATATAACTTTTGAAATCGTGCAATGCATTAGTCAATTCCTTAAAAATGATTTAAATATACTTATTATATCTGATAAAATAAAAGTATCAGTCTATGTAAAAACAAAAAATACCTACCTAATTAAAACTGATAAAAATATTATATTTAAAATTTTTTGAAAATATTAAATATAAAGCACTTGGAATATTTAATTTTTTAGTTGTTTTATAATTTTATAATACAATAATAATTGGCTCGCCTAATAAAATCAGCCCTAAAATCATGAAGCTTCATTTCAATAAAATAGGAACTAAAATAAAATCATGAAGCTTCCTAGTTAGCTCACGTATGCTTTTTCTAATCTTTTCATTTTTGGCCATATATGCACATCCCTCGTATTGTTGTGGGAAAAAGACAGGAAAGGTTGGCTCTAGTTCTTATATCAGAAATAAAATGGTTTTGTTTTATAAATTTAAGGAAGAACAGCTAATACCACAATCATGCAATTAAATTATTTTACAGGTTTTACGAAAAATTAATGTTATATTTTAAATCTCGATTCTGATTTTTTTAAAAAAAATTAAAGGAGTGAAACTTGTTTAAAATTATATATATAAATGAATTGACATCCTTTATTCAAATATGGCATTATCATAAAAACATCTAAAATTAAATTGGAGTTGAATCACTTACTTAAAAAACACTCTGATGGAATCAAAAGCCTTGAGAATCCTACAAACAAGGGCCGTGAACCTTGCCTTATGCTATTTTACAAGGCCCATTACAATGACTAATGTGTTTGATTGACACAATTTTTCTGATTTGGGAATTAAAATGGATCCTATTTCTAATAAGGGGAGAGCATAAATAAATAGGAGAATTCTAAAAATAGACATTGAAAATAGAGAAAAGACAATTTAATACAGTGAAATCTGAAAATCCCAAATCAGTTTATTTTGTACTTTTTTTGGGTAATTACGAAAATGCCACTGAATTTTTCACAAAACCAGTTTCATAATTTACAACACGGGTATCCAAATTGACAATACCAGGTATTACGTATTTACACTGAGTTGTAAATAAACAGTAATTGGTGTTGTGAAT
>JBAGKO010000017.1:2898401-2910260 GCA_037177275.1 Acacia concinna
TGTATCATACCCATCCCTTACCCGCGGCCCTCTACTGACCACCCTGTGTAGCCCCAGGTCCTTGCTGCTAGCCCATCCCCACTACCCTGGATGAGACAATTAGGTAGCATCTCCCTTTAGATGTGCCCACTAATCCTCCCGACTGGTAGGTAGCACCTCCCCCCTAAGAATTCCTACCTCTGTTTGGGACCATTGAATAGAACCTCCCCTTAGGAAATGCTATCTTAGTCTAAGATAGTTGGACAACACCTCCCCCTAGGAAAGTTTATCCTGGTCCGGAACAATTAAGCAGCACTTCCCCTCAAGAAGGCTTGTTTTAGCCTAGATAGTTAGACAAAACATCCCCTTAGGTTCACTATATAGGCCTACCTAATTGGACAAAACCTCCCCCTAACTACTCTAATAAATAAAGGAATTTAAAAGAGGGAGGGAGTCAAAATTTACTTAGTTCGAAGGTCAGGTCGGGACTGCCAGAATTTTCACCAGAAGAGGCTTCCTTAAGAGAAGGTAGGAAAGCTTCAAGAGGGAGAGAGGGATCACGGTTTGGTGTGAAGGAGGGGGAAGAGCTCTATTTATAGGTAGAAGGGATGGGTCAAAATATAAATATTTATTGGGTCTTTAGATGTAATTTTCTCAAAAAGTTTTTACTTTTTTGACATGTGTCCTCTTTTTACAATATTCCACAAATTCACATGCAAAAATCTAACCTTTTGACCAAACAAGGTTGGCGCCAACTTGGGTGGGCCCCAAGGGTTCCATTTGATCTCAAATTATATTGATAATTTACACTGGACCGGCTTGAAAACTAGAAAATTGTAAAAAATTTTATAGTCATCCAAAAATTCAGAGAAAATCCCTAAAAATACCAGGAGGCTGCCATTAAAATTTTATAATTTTTGGATATCTAGAACTCTCAAAATAGTTTTTCCCATAAAACCCTTTTTACCGGTATCTTATCGATTCTGAAGGGCTTGATCATATAACCAGATTTCCTTTCTGATTTTTACTACATCAAAATTTCTCTAAAATAATGTACTAATTTTTTCATATCCCAATCTAGAACACTGATGTCCCAATATATCTAATAAATATTAGGGTTTGGCCAAAAACCCAGTCTTGCAAAATATTTTTGAAAATATTCAAAAATTCATAATAAATTGGGAGAATTACATTGAGGTCCCAAGTAAGGAAATTTATTTTTTGACATGTCCCATCTAGCTCCTCAGATTGTCAATATAACTCAGCTTGTCAATAATAACTCCTCAACTTGTCATAGGGACCTTTATAATATTAATTTTCTTACTTGGGACCTTAATGTAATTCTCCATAATAAATTCCTCAGACCTTAAAACGACATTCTAACTACGCTATACTATTTTGGATACCCTCTACTATTTTTTGGGATTTTATGGGAATTTTCGAGGTTCTTGGACCTGTTTGCATTTCGTCCAGAAACTTTACGGAATTTTCTCTTTTTGCTCAAAGGTCCCTCCCTCCGGTTTTACTTTAATTGTTGTGAGATCTCTCAGTCCTCTACAAACTAAAACCCTTGGTTCATTTGAAATACCTCATATAGGCCCCAAAAAGTATTAGGGTATATCCCTTGGTCTAGTTGAAAATACTATTTTAGCCAAAAATACCCTTTTTTTCTACAAAATTTCTGGGATGTTACATGCTAGAACAATATTATCAACACTATGCCTACCTAGAATGAAATTACACTAATTAGGAGAGATAATTTGAGGTATACATGATCTCAACCTGTTAGTAATAATCTTCGTGACAATTTTGTAAATAACATTATAAAGACTAATGGGTCTCAAGTCTCTTAGAGTCTCAAACGGGTCTTTCTTTGAAATAAGAACAATGAGGGTCCAATTAATATCTTTAATCGTGTAAGGATGTTTAAAAATATGCTTGACTTTCTTGATGATAGAGGAACCAATTGTATCCCATTGATGTTGATAAAAAAGAGCATTCAAACCATCAAGACTAGGAGATTTAAGATATCCCATACTAAAAATAGCATCTTTAATCTCATCATCAGTAACTTAGCGAGTATATATCCTCATAAGATGATCTTCAATTCGTGAAAAGGAAATAGAACAATCAAGACCTTCTCGTATTGGTGTGTTTTCAAAGAATAGATCCGCAAAGAAAACGGTAGCATCCCTATAAATGATCTCCAAGTCATAACAACAGTTCCCGCATTTAGACAAATAGCATCATCTTGTTTGGCTTTTTTCAACCATTGGCATGGGCATGGAAGAATTTGATATCATGATCCCCATACAAACTCTAATCCAGCCTTGCTTTCTGTGCCCATAGTAAAGAATCTTGAATCAAAACGTACTCAAATTCCTTCCAAATCTCCAAAACTGGAGATCTTTATATACTTCATTCAGTGTGGCCTCCCCCACTTAATGCTCTTGTTATCCCATCAAGTTGGAGCATCATCTTTCCTTTTCTTCAGTCAATATTACCCAAGTTTGTTTTATTTCATTGCATACAAACAAGAGAAAACTAATTTATATTCTCAATTCAACGTTTAAAGGGTGTTCAAACCCGGGACTAGGACTACGATTTACTACTCCCTTAGGACCAGGATAGGGAAATCAATCCTGGTCCTAGTCCTGAAAAAATGCCGATACCCTGAAACTGGGATTTTCCATTTACCAGTCCCGGTTTTTTCTTTTTCTTTTTAAAATTTTATTAAATAAATTTTTCATATATTATTATTAAAAATAATCATTTAACAACTAATAAGACCATAATAATTACATATATTGATCTAGAGTCTAGAAATTATCATCACATCATCATCATCATCATCATCATCATCATCATCATCTTTATACCGTATATAGTTAAGCTTAGTATCGCAATATATGCGGTTTAATTCCAACTAAAGATGTTATACACATATTTTGAAAAGATAACGTAATTAATAGGGGTAAGAATACACAAATAACATAATAATTTTAATTTATAAGATAAAAAATTTTAAGAAAATAAAAATTGAGACTGAGATTATCCCGGGATCACCCAAGATAAGTGATCTGGGACCGAAAAATTTTCAAGATTAAAATGTTGGGACTGGGCTGAGAATACTGAGACCGGAATTTTTTAAACACCCCTACAACATCCCATGTTTCTTTGACAAATGAAGGAAAATCTTCATGAAGAACTCAAGGTGCAATAAATCGGAAAGGACGTTAGGATTGATAAACCACAAATTTACATATTTTATCTCACTTTATTTAATTAATTTGGGAATTATTTTATGCTAATTTAAATTTATTAGCGAATATTTAGATAACTAGCTAATTCTAAGGAATAATATAAATATAAATTATTAGATATTATTGCGCTTAAATTGATAAATTTTAATTTATTATTTTATGATAGATTAATATTTCTAATTATAAGATAGTTCACAATCTTAGAGCCCATTTGGACAGTGACTTCAGATGAAAAGTGATTTAAAAAAAAAGTGACTTATCAGAAGTAATTTGTGTTTGGATAGAAAGTAACACAAGTGACTTTTATTGTGATGGAACTTTTTGATAATCAGCTTTTTGATGAAAAACTCTATTACATTTAAATAAATACCCAAACACCTTTATGTCAAAAAGCTACTTCACTTTAGATAGAAGCTACTTAAAGTGGCTTTTATCCTCTATCCAAACACCCTCTTTTTTAATTTTTGCAGGATAAAAAAAAGAATATTATTAAATCCAATAGTATATAATTAATTTAAAAAATTTGATGAAGATCAAGTAAATAAATTTTATTAAACTACTTAAATTTTAATAGGTACAAATTAATACTTAAAGATTTTACCTCCTTCCTACTAGAAACAACTAAATGCCACCTATTTACAGGAAAGAAGGGAAACACGCAGACCCAGAGATACAACGCCACAGGATTTGTCCATCACTATTCCTCCATTCAATTACCACGCACAATTCCTTCCCTCTTCAGTTCACACACAGCCAAACAATCCCCTATTCATTCATTTTATACCCACACAACCACAAGGCCATTCATTCAGCAGTGTTCCATTAATTCATCCATGACAGCGTCTTGTGTGAATCGTGGAGAAGAGTTTTTCACCATTGCCCCAAGTCTTTTAGAGAGGAGCATATAAGGAGATTAGAACTTAAAAGTTACAATTAAAGATAGGGAAATTCTTTTCAATTATTATTTTAATTTAAAACTTTGAATTATTTAATTTTAAATAATTTTGAGTTGTGTTTATATTTTCTTTTGAATTGAATTAATATTTTAGATTGACTTATGCCATGGAGTTTTTATTTGCAAACATTTAAGTTGCAATTGAGTTATTAATTAAGTTTTTTTTATTAATTTAATTGTCAATTGGGTTTATCCTCTTAATTGTTTGATTGAGTTGGTTAATTGTTTAGTTGTTTAATTAGATAATTATAAACATGAATTTTAAAATTAATTTAAAAATATTTATAATTGGTTTTAATGGGTTTGATTAACTAGCTCTTATTTCATTATGACTAGATTAAGTGTTATAGTCCATAGAACTTAAGGGTTTTCCATGTTTTAATTAGGTAATTAATTTATTAATTTCACCCTCTTATCAATGTCTCTTTAGTCTGATTAATTATTTTAGACAAAGAAAGTTAAATGTTCTATGATTCGAATCTCGTTTTAAATCAATCTGTTTACTTAAAATTCTCATTTATTCTCATTAAAAAAAAAAGTCAAAACCCCCAAAATTGTATTCTTATTCTCATATAAATTTTAGAGACATTGCATATTTCATTTATTTAGATAAATCAATATTTTTATATATTTTATCCTCCCTTATTTAATTAATTTAGGGACTATTTTAGGCTAATTTGGATATATTAGGGAATATTTGGATAACTAGCTAATTCTAAGAGATAATATAAATCTAAATTAATTAGAAAAAAGATTAAATTTTCAATTATATAATATATCACGATCTCATTTAAGTCATGCAGGATAAGAAAAAGATTAAATTCAATGGTGCAAAATTAATTTGGGGATAAATTTTATTGGGTTACTTGAATTTTGATAGACCCAAGTTGATATCCAAAATTTCTTCTCCTTCCTAAGAGTTGTTCAAGATGGAGTTTCTTTCTAATTAGTATTTTGATTTAAGACTTTGAGTTATTTAGTTTTAAATAATTTTGAGTTTTTATTTTGAGAAAAGAAAAAAAAGAAAAAAAGAAAAAAAGGGGGAAAAAAGAGAAAAAAAAAAAACATAGTGATCTAGTTCAAACTCATTTTGGTTTCTTTCTTCCCAAATTCTCAACTGCATAGTCTCTTCATTTTCTAAGATATTTAATTTTGTAAGTTTGTTTTCCAAACTTTACTTCATTTCTTTTTCAACCTTAGCCACATTACAACCTAATAAAAGTTATTTTGATTTATGCTTGCATTTGCGTTATTAGTGGTGGAGAATTTAGATCATTGTTGTCACATCCCATTTTTCGGGACCCTTACTATTTCTCAAAGTGGCTTTTGAAACCACTTGTTACACCTGTATATTGGAACAGAGAGGAAAATTTTAACAAAATTCATTAATGATAAACAACTTTTCATTAATGAATAAAAGCATAAAACTAGAATCCATAGGATACACTGATCATATTGTGTGTAGATACATACCAAGAAACAAGAAATATAACTCTATCTCTAAGGCTGTTCCATTGTCCTGCCTCTTTCCATACTTTCACCTACATTGTGGAAAGAGTAAGGTTTTTTAGAAAACCTCAGTAGTAGAATCATAACAAAAAACCATGTAATGCAATGCATGTCATGCTATATAAGTAATGCTCATACTTTATCTCTAGTACCCTCTCTCGACACATACTGTGTACTGGGAGCCTGCAAGTTACTCAACTCAAACTCAAATTCAAACAGCCAAGACATAAAAGGGAGTGATACCTTTCATGCATACAGGCTAACACAACCAAAACATAGTATACAAGCATACAACAAATAGCAGACAACGCAAAGCAATACAGGTTAAGGGTAGAGACTCTTACTACCATATACTCCTCGCACGGTGTTCGAGCTCTCTTTGCTATTTCTGGTGCTACTGGATTACTAGTATGCCTATTTGTTACACCTATACAGACCACAATAAATTTTATTACCATTTGCCCCTAGCGGTATATTATCGCCCTTCCTTCTCTATATTCCCTAGGGTATTGGTTCCCTACTACCTACACTGGGTCCTTCCCCTTCTTGTACCGTATCCGTCCTCTACCTGCACCCCTCTGCTAGCCACCCTATGCAGCCCGGGTCCCCTGCTGCTAGCTTGTCCCCACTGCCCTAGCCGGGACAGTTGGGCAACATCTCCCCTTAGATGTGCCTACTTAACCTCCCGATTGTTGGGCAGCACCTGCCTCTAAGAATTCCTACTTTTGTCTAAAATCGTCGAACATCATCTCCCCCTATGAAATGTTATCTTAGTCTAGGACCATTGGACAGCACCACCCCCAATAAATGATATCCTATTCTAAGACATTTAGACAGCACCTCCCCTAGAAAAGGCTATCCTGATCCGGAACAATTGGGCAGCACTTCCCTTTATGAAGCCTATTTTTTGTCTAGATAGTTCGACAGAACCTCCTCTTAAGTTCACTATTTAGGCTTGCCCAAGTGGACAGAACCTCCCCCTAATTACTCTAATAATTACTGGAAAATAAAGAAATTTACAAGAGGGAGGGATTTGGAATTTAATTGGACCGAAGGCCGGGCTAGAACCACCGGAATTTCTATCGGAAGAGGCTTCTTTAAGAGAGGGTGGGAGAGCACTTCAAGAGGGGAGGGGGTGCCATGTGTTTTTGTGAAGAGAAATGGAGGAGAAGGAGCTCTTACTTATAGGTAGAAGGGAGGGTCAAAATGTAAATATTTATTGTGTCTTTAGGTGTAATTTTCCCCAAAAGATATTTGCTTTTTTGACATTTGTCCTCCTTCCACATTCTTCCATTTTTCACATGCATTAATATGACTTTTTGACCAGGGCAAGGTAGCAGCCACATTGGGTGGGCCCTAGAGGTCTATCAGTCTCAAATTATACCAATAATTTCATATGATTAACTCAAAAACTGGAAAATTCTCGAAAATTTTTGTAGTCATAAAAAAATTCTAAAAAATTCACATAAAATCCCTAAAAAATCAGGATATATCCATTAAAATTTTGTAATTTTTGGATGTTTAGAACTCCCAGAATAAATTTATCAAAAGGTCCGTTTTCCCAGCGATTGGCCAATTTCAACAATTTCAATTGATATCTCTGAATTTTTTTTGGGCCTCCAACCAACTTTATAAATCCTCCAAAATAACATACTAATTTTCCCAAGTCCTTTTCTAGAACATTGAGGTCCCTAAATATTTGTCATGGCCAAGGACCCGGTTCGGCTAAAATATTTGCATATCCTGTAAATTTTCCTCAGACCTCCAAAAATTATTCTAATCACACTATATTATTCTGGACGTCATATACTATGTGCGAAACCATTATGGGAGTCTTCAGGGGCCTTAGATCTCTCTGCATTTCGTCTAGAGATTTTGTAGAATTTTTCATCTATGCACAAAGGTCCTTCTTGAAATTTCACTTCAATTATTGTGACATATTTCAGTCCTCTACATATTAAGGCCCTCTACTCATCTAGAATATCTCATCTAAGCCTACAAAATTATTAGGGTATGACACTCGATCTACCCAAAAACACTATTTTGAGCCTAAAATACCCTTTTTCGACCTATAAAAATTCCAAGATGTTACACTTGTCAAGCATATTGAAAGAGTATTGGATGGGGGTGGATTTGAATGTAAACACAAGCCTATATAATTTTGGGTGATGAGGTATATACACATTATCTTTTGTGAGAGATTTCTAGTTTAGAGCCCCTTTATCAAGTAAATTGCCATGAAGTTTGTTTTCTTGATTTTTGAGAAAATTGCTTGTAAACGAGAGGTGGTTAAATGTTTTAGTTTACTTTTGCTTGTTTTTGGAACATTCCATTTTAAAACTTTTGATTTATTTTGCTTTATTTTTGTTTTTCCTTGTTCTCCCTTGGTCTTAATTTTTTTTGCCACGAAGTGCAAAAGATAGATATGGGGAATTGATAAATTAGTATTTTCATATAGTTTATCCTACCTTATTTAATTAATTTAGGGATTATTTTAGGCTAATCTGGATAATTAGGGAATATTTAGATAACTAACTAATTCTAAAATATAATATAAATATGAATTAATTAGATATTATTGCGCTTAAATTGATAATATTTTAATTTTTTATTTTATGATAGATTAATATTTTCAATTATATGATATATCACGATCTCATTTAATTCCATAAGAATAAGATTAAATCTAATGGTGGAAAACTAATTTGAGAATTTTGATAAAGATTTAATTGATAAATTTTATTGAGTTTCTTGAATTTTGATAGACCCAAGTTGATATCTAAAAATTTCTTCTCCTTCCTAAGAGTTACAATTCACCCACATATATATTGTTCATTGGGATAATGACCTATATTGACTCTAAACTACATAATTAGTTAAGATTTAGTTTAATCTACTACTAACTATGTTCCTATTTATAACTTTTTTGGAGAATTCTAAAAAAACTAATTACATTACTTTAAAACATTAAAATTTATCGTTTTTTTTAAAATTATGTTGTTAGACTTATGAACTAATATATAATGCAATAAAATATGATATATGATATGATTAAGTAATGAAATTAGCTTTATTAAGATTTTTCTAGAATTCTTCAAAAAAGTCAACTTATCTTATAAATAGAACCGGACGGAGTAATTTAGTGATAAAAGCATGTTAACATCAAGGACGCTAAAACAGGATCCAAACAGAGACGAATAGGACGACGATTAGACTTATAGTTGGGAAGGTGAGAAACATGAAAATTGGGAAAGAGATCTAGCCATTCTCCCTCTGCAATAAAACGATCGAGTGTTGCTTATGACTGACCTTGTTTCCATGTGAAAATAGGACCCACAAAGCCAAGGTCATAAATATTTTGTTCATCAACCCAGTTAAAGCCCCTGCAAGGAATGACGTTCTGAATCCAAGAGGGTTGGATTAAAATCTCCTCCCAAAAGTCAAGGCCCCTACAAGGAACTAGATAGAGAATTCAATTCCCCCTATAGGAGGCGTCAGCTAACAATGTTCGGACTTGCATAAATCACTGTCAAATACCAAATTTCACCTCTAGAACTAGTAATGCAAGACGAATAAATTGTCCGTGCCAAGCAATCACTTCTACATAACGAAAGAAAGAATTCCAAAGGCACCAGATACCTCTGAAGCCTTATGAAGTTATATAAACATGATTTTGAACGCTCGAGTCCAACTATGATAGTTGGTGCCATCAAGAGGTGGAGAAACAAGGACGAGCGCAGGATTTTCGTTGGGGTGAATATAGAAGGGATATGTGGTGGGATCAAGAACAGAATCAGAGGCTAAAGACAACGAAGAAGATACAGCCGCCATGAGAATAGGGTTCAAGCTCGAAGAGGAAGAAAGGAAAAAGGGGAAAACCACGAAAGAAAAACCGTGGGCTGTGATACCATGAAACTGAAAGTAAATTGGGAAAAATTGAGTCAAGTATAACTTAAATATATTCCATTTAGTTGTAATTGGCTTAATTAGTCCAGCTGTACATAGTTGTTACATATGTAAACTGACTTAGTTACATTTGTCTTTATTTTACTTGTATATATGTAACTCATTACTCATTAATTCAATTTTTCCCAATTTACTTTCAGTTTCATGGTATCACAGCCCACGGTTTTTCTTACATCATCAATCGTCTTCCTTCTCCTCTTCTTCAAAATCTTACCCCCTTTTAGTCATTACATAGCATTCCCCCTTCTTTTTCTTCCCTTAAGGTTTTTGGCTCTTTATGTTTTGTCTCTACTCTTTCTCATGATCGTTCAAAATTTTCTCCTAGAGCAAGGAAATGTGTTTTTTTGGGAATTCCCCCAGGCTCCAAAGCTTATACTGTACTTGATTTAACTAACCATCAAATTTTTTATCTCGTGATGTTATATTTCATGAACTTGTGTTTCCTTTCAAGACTGCCTCTTCTTCTTCCTCCTTATCCGTTCCTTGGCCTGAACCCCAATATTATTCTTCATCTTTAGAGGATTCACCTGCTCTTATTACCCCATCTGTTTCTCATCCGTCACCCCCTTCACTATCTCCTCCTCTTTGACGTTCCACTCGATCTCACAACCCCCCTTCATACCTGCGTGACTTCCATTGTGCCCTCACACATACTGCTGTTCCATCATCAGGTAAATGTACTCCTCTCTATCCTCTTACTTCTGTTTTGTCATATTCCACTCTTTCTTCCTCTTATCATAGTTTTGTCAATGCTGTTTCTTCTTCTTGTGATCCTGTTACTTACTCTCAAGCTGTCAAATTTCCTATTTGGCAAGATGCCATGGCCAAAGAAATTACTGCTCTTGAACAAAACCAGACTTGGGTTTTAATTACTTTACCACCAGGCAAGTCTACCATTGGATGCAAATGGGTATATCGTACCAAATACAAGGCTAATGGTGAAATAGAAAGACATAAAGCTAGGCTTGTTGCTAAAGGGTACACCCAAATTGAAGGTATAGACTACTTTGACACCTTCTCACCTGTGGCTAAAATGACCACTTTGCGATTGCTTCTTTCTATAGCTGCTGCCAAACATTGGTATTTGCATCAATTAGATGTTAACAATGCATTTTTACATGGAGATTTGCATGAGGAGGTTTATATGGACCTTCCCAAGGGTTTTAGTCCCTTTCAACCGAACCTTGTTTGCAAATTACAAAAGTCTTTATATGGTTTAAAACAGGCCAGTAGACAGTGGTATGCAAAATTGTCTGCTGCATTATTATCATATGGTTATCATGCTTCTGCATCTGATCATTCTCTGTTTTACAAAGCTTCTTCTAGCTCTTTTACTGTTATTCTGGTCTATGTGGATGATGTTATCCTTACTGGCAATGATCTTCATGAAATCTCTTTGGTTAAGCAACGTTTACATTCTGCATTTACTATCAAGGATATTGGTGAGCTTCGTTATTTCCTTGGATTAGAACTTGCTAGATCTAAAGAAGGCATCTTCCTCTCTCAACACAAGTTTGCCCTTGAATTACTTGAAGATGTAGGATATTTGGCTTGTAAACCTGCTAGTACTCCCATGGATCCTCATCTGAAATTATCTCATGAAAAAGGCAATTTACTTCCTGAACCATTACTGTATCGTAAGCTCATTGGCAGATTGCAATATCTTACTACTACTAGACCAGATTTGAGTTTTGTGACTCAGCAGTTAAGTCAGTTCATGTCCAATCCGAGGGACATTCATTTACAAGCTGCTTATCATGTTCTCCGTTATATAAAATCTTCACCTGGTGCTGGTATCTTCCTATCTGCAGCTTCTGATCTTTCTTTGCACAGTTTTAGTGATTCTGACTGGGGCAGTTGTGTTGACACACGCAGGTCTGTCACTGGATTTGCGGTTTTTCTTGGCTCTTCTTTAATTTCATGGAAGGCAAAGAAACAGGCCACTATCTCACGTTCCTCCTCTGAAGCTGAATACAAGGCACTGGCTTCTACCACATGTGAATTGCAGTGGCTTCTTTATTTGTTAAATGATTTTCATCTCAGTCATATTAATCCTGCCTTCTTGTATTGTGACAATCAGTTTGCTCTTCATATAGCTGCTAATCCTATTTTTCATGAGCGGACTAAGCGTATCGAAATTGATTGTCATCTAGTCTGTGAGAAGCTTCAGGCTAATGTCATCAAACT
>JBAGKO010000017.1:2939291-2962332 GCA_037177275.1 Acacia concinna
ATTTCTATCATGTGTTCCATTAATAGGTTTTGGAGAAATAAGTGTTGATAGTTTGCAGTATTGAAGAATGGAGAATGAATAATTACATTATAATTGTAGCACATAATTAATTCAATATCCTTATTCAAGAGACAAATAATTAAATTATCCACATTACTTGTCACATACATATTCTATCAATTATTTTATTTGTTGTACCTATCAATAATAATGATATATAACTTTTTTTAGGTAATGTAATTACTTAATAAAACCCATTAAATTACAATTTACGCTAAATTTTAGGTATATACATAAAAATAAAGTTATGAAACCATTATTAACTTTTTAGAAGTCAAGAGTGTTGGAGACATATTAGAGACGCAAAGACAGATTAGTGACGGAATTTTTTCCATCATTAATCCGTCTCTAAGTGAAATTAGTGACGGAAATTAGCGACAGAATTTTTTCATCTCTAATTTCCGTCACAAATTCCGTCTATAAATTAGAGACGAAATTTTTTCCGCCACTAATCCATCTCTAAGTGAAATTAGTAACGGAAATTAGCGACAGAATTTTTCCGTCTCTAATTTCCGTCACAAATTCTGTCTATAAATTAGAGACAGAATTTATTCCGTCCCTAATCCGTCTCTAAGGAACATTAGTGACAGAAATTAGTGACGGTATTTTTCCGTCTCTAATTTCCATCTCTAATTTAGAGACAAAATTTTTTCTGTCCCTAATCTGTCTCTAAGTGAAATTAGTGACGGAAATTAGTGATGGAATTTTTCCATCTCTAATTTCCGTCTCTAAATTCCGTCTCTAATTTAGAGACGGAATTTTTTCCATCCCTAATCCGTCTCTAAGTGAAATTAGCGACATAATTTTTTTGTCTCTAATCCTTCACAAATTCCGTCTCTATTTTATAGACGGAAAAAAATTTCGTCTCTAATTTTCATCTCTAATTCTGAGTTTTTTTTTGTAGTGAATATGGATCTACAGTCTAACATTTGAAACATAAAGTCATTTGTCATGTATAATTTTTTTTATGTAAAAATAAATATTTCACAAAGATCTTAAAATGATTATGATGAGGTATACCATTTAGTAATAGATACAATAATTATTGTATATATTGTTAGTTTGGGAGTCTATGCAAACAAAATATTGCATCTATTAGATACCGTTATGCAGGTATAGCTATAGATAATAAAGTTTATATGAGAATTTTTAAAATATCCAAAATGCTAGAAATATGTCTAAGAAAAGTGTTTAATATATAAAATATTATATGGATTAAAATGATTTGAGTTTGATATCGAAAAAAGAATAATTTTATAGATCAAGTTCTTGCCAACCTTAATGATTTTAAAATCATAAATTTTTGCTATGATGATTTTTGCTTAAAAAAAATATTGAATTTAATAGTCCAGAAGTTTATTATATTTGATGGGAATATTTATTCTAATATTGTATTTATTATGAATATATTTGTAAAGCTTAGTTCTTGTAGAAGATATTGTTCTTTTAAAAGTTGCTAGTGAGAGTCTGAGTGTGTGAGAGAAAGTTTGAGTGTGTGAGCTCCTTTCCATGAACTTCAACGAGCAACACCTCCGGAAGCAACCACCTGACCAACCTCTGGAAGGGAAGGATGTTATCTCTAGAGGAAAGGAAACCATTCAGAGCACAAATGAGGTAAGTGATCCTAGACTACTTTTGAAGAATAACCCAAAGGATGGGATGGAACAGGAAAAAAGGTGCAAGATAGTATAAGGGGGGAAATGCAACGTACAGTGGGCAACTTTTTAGGGGAAGTGTCTTTATTACCACGGGAAGAAGAATGGATGCAAGAGAACACGAAGCTCCGTTGGCTCAGTTAACGCCATTGTCCTATCGTGAAGTTCTCCAACCAACAATGGAACAGGAGAGACAAAACCAGCAAAACAAGGTGAAGGAAGACATATGGGATGGAAGTCTTATGGGGGGAGAACCGCACATATGGATGGAATGAATATCAGTAGCTGATACAAAAAGAAGACCTAAGATTAAATTCTTAGAGGAGGAAAAGAGGAGACTGGCTAGAACATGGCATAATTCTCTAATTATAAAGCTCTTGGAGGGAACAATAGGATACATGCAACTATGGAAGAAGATTTAGGTGATGTCGGCTAAATCGGGGAGGAACATCTATCTTTCAGAGATTGGAAATGGCTTTATGATAGCCCCGTTTAAAGATCGTGAAGATTATTTCTTTGCTCTAGAAGGAGGTCTATGGCTGGTTCAAAATAGCTACCTAATTGTCCAAACATGGAAAAACAATTTCTACCCCTGGAATGAGAAAATCCAAAAAGTTATTATATGGGTGAGATTGCCAGGACTACCAGTAGACTATTATTATAGAAAATTCTTCTACACACTAGGGAACAAAATTGGAACTGCCATCCAGGTTGATGATGACTCTGAAAAGAGCAAGAACTATGTATGCTCAATTGTGTGTTGAAATAGATCTCAATGCGCCCCTGTTGCCAGCATATTCTGTAGATGGAACTGAACTCAAAATAGAGTATGAAGGCCTACAGATGATATGCTTTGGTTGCGAAAAATTCAGACACAACAAGAAGCACTGTGTGAACAAGCAGAACTTGTTTTCGACGATAGCCAGAGGCAAGATGGATCAGGGAAGAATCCAGTCTCGATGTACAGGGAGTGGATGATAGCACCAGGTCCTAGGAGGATAAGAAGAACTAGCATAAGAGGTGAAGGGGTATAATAGAGTGGAAACTCTGCAAGATTTGCTGCCTTGGAAACAGAAGAGGAAGCCACAGAAAAAATTGAGATAGAGGTTAGTCAAAGGCAACCTTAACAAGATGTCTCAAATATCAAGAGTACCAGAGGAGATAAAATATTGGGGCAATCGAGACAAAAAAGAAAGTCAACCATGGAAGGAGGGAAAGGCAGGAATCAAAAAGCAAAAGATGTGTCAGAAAAGTATGGGCATACGAATAATTCGAATGGGACTAGGAAAGAGAAACCAACTGTTGAAAATGTACAAGAGACAAAAAGGAGTGGGGCAGTGGAAAAGAAGGAAAAGTCATTGGGCCGAAAAATGGACTTAGCTTCGGAAAGAAAGGAGATGGGCCAAGGAGAATTAAAGGGGTCAATTGAAGGAAAGAAAATAGGCTTAGTGGAGGATAAAATGGACACCTCAGAGATAAACTTGGAAGAAAGCCTAGCAGAACAATATATAGACAGCCTCCTTAGAGTACGCATCAGAGTATATTAAGGGACCATCAACCTGGACGAGGCTAAACCCCCTGACCCACTTGAGCCGAGAATGATGGGGTTATCAGATGTGGAACAACTATTAAATGGTGAAGAGGCTGGTGATGATGAAGCCCAATTCGGATTCTGGGACGCCAGATCATAGAAGAGCAATGCTAGTGCCTAAAGTGGTACACTCTAACTCTCTCTATAATTATTTTAATGATTATTACATGGAATGTTAAAAGAGCAGCTGGTAAGAAGTTTAGTCAGATGCTAAAAGATTTTAAGCAAAGATTTCATCCAAAATTGGTGATATTGGTAGAGACAAGGTGCAGTGGAATAAAGGCACAATAGGTAATTAAACGCATGGGATTTAAAAACAAAGAATTGTGGAGGATCAAGGATAGTCAAGGGGAATATGGATTTTGTGGGATGAAGAGGAAATAAAAATCAAGGAGATAATAAGCAACAAGAAGATGCTACATTGTGAGGTTTTTGGAATTAGAAAAAAGAAGTGGTTGCTGCCTGCAATATATGCAGGTCCCAGAGCTCAAGAAAGGTAGGAATTATGGGAACTAGTGTGTGAATTATCGCAAGGAATTACTCTACCATGGCTTCTGGCAAGTCACCTGAAGAACAGAGAGGAGGAGTGGGAGTGAATGAAAGGAAATGTGATAAATTTGCCAAAAACATTTAGAGATGCCAGCTGATTGATCTTGGATTAGAAGGACCAAGATACACTTGGAGAGGGCCTATAATTAATTATGCTTTCCAGATGTATAAAAAGCTAAACAGGGCACTATGTAATTGCTCATGGAGATGTTCTTTCACTGATGCAACAGTGAGAGTGGGATCCAAAATTTAATCAAATCACCACCCTTTTCTGATACAGTTAGACAAATCGAAAGGTAAAAGACAGGCACGCCCCTTTCGATTTGAACTGACGTGGATGAAACATAAGGAATTTCTAAGCAAGCTTAGGGAAACCTAGAACAATAAAGAGGACATCAAAGAAGATCTCAACACATTAAGACCAGCCCTTCAAAACTGGAACATTAATGTGTTCGGGAACATAAAGAAAAGAAAGAACGAAATCATAGCACGGATAAAAGGAATTCAGAAAGCAATGCAAAAGCAACCCAACATTTTCCTTGAAGATCTCAAAGGACAACTTCAAAAAGAATTAAGAGAGGTCCTAGAACAGGAGGAAATTCTTTGGTTCCAAAAAGTGAGAACTAGCTGGATAAATGATGGAGATAGGAACACAAAATTCTATCATACAAAGATATTGGTAAGAAGAAGAAGAAGAAACTGAGTGCATATGCTCAAGGATGAGCAAAATAACTGGAAAGAAGGAAAAGAGGAGATAGGGAAATTGGTAAACGAGTTCTTCAAGCAGCTATTCATGGAAGATAATGAGAATAGGCCTTAGATGAAAACATGACATACTTGGCCTAGGATAGGAGAGGAGCTTTGGGAAGAAATGATAAACCCATCAGAGGATGAAGAGATAAAACAAGCTATGTTTTCAATAGGAGGGATGAAGGAACCAGGTAAAGATGGTTTCCTAGCCATATTTTTTTTAGAAAAACTAGAATGTGGTAGGAGGAAGTATTTGTAGAATGATAAAAAACATGTTGGAGAATGAGACCGAAGTTGAGAAGGTAAATCAGACCCTAATCTCATTGATTCCCAAGATGGAAAATCCAGAAAAAGTCAATTAGTTTTGGCTTATCTCGCTTTGTAACGTGACAAATAAATGCTTATCTAAGGTACTAGTCCAAAGACTAAAGAGTATGATGCCCACCATCATATCTCTAGTCAAGCGAGCTTTGTTCTAGGAAGAAATATACATGACAATATTATTGTGGTCAATGAAATTATTCATTCAATGAGAAGAAAGAGAGGCAAGAAAGGATTTATGGCAATCAAAGTGGATCTCCAAAAAGCTTATGATAAAATCAGTTGGCAGTTCATGGAACAGATTCTAAAGGAATTGAAATGCCCAGATAAATTAGGAGATAGACTAATGGCATGTGTTAAAAATCCATCTTCCCAAATTCTGTTGCATGGGGAGAAACTAGATCCCATAACACCAACTCGAGGGCTTCGACAAGGTGATCCATTATCACCTTATTTATTTGTACTTGGAATGGAAAAGCTCACACACATAATCCTAAATAAAGTGAGAGAAAAGAAATGGAGAGGAATGAGAGCGAGAAGGAGAGGTCCACAAATATCCCACTTGATGTTTGCGGACAATTTAGTTTTATTTGTTGAAGCTAACCTTAATCAAATAAATGTGATTGTTCAATGTTTGCAGGATTTTGGTGAAATATCTAGACATAGTGTGAGTATAGAGAAGACCCACATTTATTTCTCCCCAAATGTGGGTGGCCAAATTAGAAGAGATATCAAGAACACATGTGGATTCAAAGAATTAGAGGAGTTGGGACGTTATCTTGGAGCCATGATTTCATTCCCCAAAAGAAGAAGAGACAAATACACAGCGTGTGTAGAAAGAGTAAAACAGAGATTGAGAAGCTGGAAAGCTTCAAATTTATCTCTAGTAGGAAGACTTACATTGGTAAAATCTGTTACATCATTCATGGTTATTTATCCTATGCAACATGATTACATACCGAAGGGGATAACTGAAGAAATAGAGAAGGAACAACAAAAGTTTATATGGGGAGAACAGGAGGGTCAAAGGAGGTGGCACGCTGTTAACTGGAGCAAGTTGTGTCAAGCAAAAACAAATGGAGGAATGAGAATTAAATCCCTTAACCCAATGAATGAAGCATTTCTATTAAAGCTACTGTGGAGAATGCAAACCAGCCCTGAAGATCTTTGGGTGCAAGTAATGGTGGGAAAATATGGAAGAAATGTTAGGGAAGGAGAAAAGTCATGTCAAGGGGATTCTCGATTATGAAAGGAAATAATTAAAAGACAAGGAAAGTTCTGGGAGAATACCCACTGCACGGAGAAGACAACATGGATGCTGACAAGCATTGGCCAATTAAACACAGCTTCTGCATATGAATTGATGAAAAATGATCAGAATTCAAGAGGGCAGTAACACTGGAAAGCCATATGGAAGCTTAGACTCCCAGAAAGAATAAAAGTTTTTATATGGCAGATTTGTCGTGGAAGTTTACTTACAAAGAATGTCACAAGCAAGTGGGATGGTGCATCGGGCTACTGTGATTTATGCTAAGGAGAAATTAAAGACTTAGTACATGCTCTTAGAGATTGCCTAGTTATCAAATCAATATGGAATGAATTTCGAGCTCAGTGCAAAAATGAAGAGGAATGGCAAACTGATGGGAAACAATGGGTCATAAAAAATATAACAGCAAGAGGAAGAACTTTACCTAACTATGAATGGCCGGAGACATTTGTAACAACTTGTTGGATGATCTGGACATGGAGGAATAGACAAAGCCACGATCCATAATTCAAGAGGCCAATTAATCCAGCTGAGACAATAAGACAAAAAATCAAGTTATACAACCAAAGTGGTAAGAAAGAGAATGAAGGGACAATGGCTGATCAGATTATTATGGTCGCTCGGAAAATTCCACCATCAGGGTGGTGCAAATTGAACTCAGATGGTTGGAGTAAAGGAAATGGGATGGCAGGATGTGGAGGGGTAATAAGGGGAGATTGCGGAGAATGGTTATTCGGGTATTCAATTAAACTGCAACATATGAAAGCCGATGAAGCAAAAGCTTGGGGAGTATATGAGGGCTTAAAAGCTTGCTGGCAACTTAGATTGAAAAAAGTTGAAGCTGAATGTGATGCACTGCAAGTGGTCCGTGAATTACATAAAAGCCAACCATTCTTAGGTAACTTGCAATTATTGTTGAGTATGCAGAATATATTGAATAGAGACTGGCAGATCTGTATACAACATGTATATAGAGAGAGTAACAGATGCGCTGATGCAAGGACGGCTAGGGCAACAGTACATGGGTTCAACCGCATGACATGGAAGGAGCCACCACAAAGTATTCTGCAAACCCTGGAAGAAGATATAGCTGGAGTTGAATTTCCCCGTCGAGTTGTGTTAGACAATTAGGGCTGGGTTTACCCGCTTTCATTCACCAAGAAAAGAAGAATAAGATATTGTTCTTTTTTTAACATATTTAGAAGATATGTTTAGATCAATACATTTCAACAAAACAGCTTGGTGGCTAAAAGAAAGACATGCTCAAAAATACATTAGAAGTTGTTGTAATTAGGGGGAGTAAAATTGATATTGCTATGAGGGATAGTAAATACAATATTATCATGAAAGGGAGTAGGCATCATGTTGTACTCTTTTCCTTAATCAAGGTTTTGTCCCATTACATTTTTCTGATAAGGTTTTTAATGAGGCAGCTTCAATATGTGTTGTGTACTCATTTTCCTTCACTAGGTTTTTGTCCCATTAGATTTTTCCTAGTAATGTTTTAATTAGGCTTAATATTTGTTTATGTACATCCAAGGGAGAGTGTTATAAATATTGTCATATTTATTTGAATGTCTAAGAACCTTTCGATAGTATCTTTTGAGGTTCTACAATTACATCAATATAACCTACAAATGAATAGCCTCTTGGAAGTTTCTTATGATTAATACACATAATATCCTTTTGCAACATATTCCACAATTATATAATGTGTATGTACCAAGTAATCTCTCCGTTTGGATGGGAAGAAAAGTTGGAAGGAAAGAAAATAAGAGGAAAATAAATAAAGAGAAAAGAAAACTGTAGAGAAAATATTATTACTCATCTTGTTTGGATGAACAAGAGAAAACTGAAAGGAAATAAATGAGTAACTATTAAAATGACTAAAATACCCTTACTATAATCCGTTAGAATGAAAAAGCAAACAAATCAAGGTTCCATGTATCAAAATGACTGAAATACCCCTATTAAATATTCATTCAATGTAAATGTTAAAGACTTCTATGTATTAATTCTTAAATTTTTGAATGAAAATTAATGGATGAAATCGAAGTTGAGAGATTCTTTTTAATCGAGTTCAATTCAAATTAAGCTAGATTCAGTATAGTTTTTTAAAACTAAGAAACTTAGTTGAAAATGAATTGAAAAATAAGTATATAAAAAGCTCAATAAAAATCCAACAATATTGCTTTATAAACAAACAAAAAATGTAGTTCCCACTGACAGTCTTTTAGAAAATCTTCTCCAAACAAATGGGAGTTCTTTTATCATACACAGTTTCACACAAATAAAGTTCCCAAACTTTTATGTTTTAACTAATAATCAAGCTTATGCATATAGATAAACTACAGGGTATGAAAATAACCAAACACCACCACCAGACTACGGTCAAAAGAATCAAAATAAAATGAAGTCCTTCCAAAATATTGGAATTTTAAGATGTCTTCAACAAATTTTAAAATGAAACAGAAAAGCCAGATGATGAATTTAACACTTATTGCGCTGTATTCTATTTACATCAGGCATTGGTTAGCACCAACGTTGCTCTAATATTTAAGAATATTCCCCTGAAACAAAATACACATATGGAATTATTTCAATTCGTTATTGTTTCCCAAATAAAATGATTAGTGGATGGAATCAATAACGTAAGGAAAAAGGGGAAAGTACGAGAGTCTTGAAATGAATTTTGTTGGACTCTGATAATTTAATCGGAAGCTGTACCCTCTGGTTATAGAGTTCGCCAGTTCGGGAAACATAAAGGACTCGCTTTACGCAGTTACGCAATAATTTACATAACATTAATAATTGATGAAGAAGAAGATAAAACCCTAGAAATTAAAGCAGATCTGGTTTACGAGTTTGCGCATAAGAGATGGAGAGGGTAGGCAAGGAAATAATATTTCCTCTCATAATCTCTCCATTTATGAGAAGAAATTTTGGAAAGAAAATGGACTATGGGGCCCACCCAATTTTCTCTCCAACTTTTCTTTTCTTTCATATTTTCTATCCTATCCAAAAAGGGGAAACCCCCTTTCTCTTCCCCTTTTCCTTCTTACTTTTTTTGCTCCTCCCCTTTTCTCTCCATCCAAACAGAGCTAATACTTTTTGTACGCAAAAAATTGATCCTGATTCATTTTTTTTTAAATAAAAGACCGAAGACCATAAAGTAACTTGATATAGATATTTGAAAATAATTAATGCAAGAAAATGTTTACTTGATCAATTTCATAAATGTTTTTATTGAGCATCACATAAAAATAGTATTAATTTCAATATTTCTTTAATTTTTAAACTAAATCATTAATAATTTTCAAAGCAATTCTCATTACTTATTACTGGAATTCAATGTACCGGATTTATGTTGCTGATAATTAATATCTTATTTCCAACATGGGTGACCGCTAATGCACGCACATTAAAAATTTCTCCTTATTTTTCCTGAAATATTAATATTTAAATATAGAAAGTCCATAAAGCTGTAAAAGTATATGAAGATCTATATCACAGCAAGTCTTGATAAAAAAGCGTCTTAAACTCATCCAAATGAGCTTCTTGAAGGCACATGGCAACCAAAACAGAACCATCTACTTCAGGACTTTGCATAAGCAAAGAACTCCCATCATTTTCATATGGTCCTGGTCCCATGTACTGTTCCTTTCCCCAGCCAAAATCAAACCCATATAAAGGCAATGTAAGCCAACTCACTACTCTAAAATTAGGGTTTCCATAAAATTGTCCATCCTCTTTCCTCAACTCATAATGGATATCTTGAAACTCTCTCAGCTCCTTCTGGTTCTTCAAGAACTCTATCAGTGATCTTATGTACTCGTCTGTTACCTTTTCTATCGTATCCCGTACTTTACTTGCAGCAAATCCTAATGGTTTCGACATGAGATCACCTGCCACGCTTTGGGCTATCACGTCAAAAGTTGCAGTCCCAAGGTACTCTCTTGGTAGTTTAGGTCTTATGCGACTTCTTGAATCAACACAAATACCTATTGCTGTTGATTGCTCATTTTTGTGTCCTCTTGCTTTGCATGAAATTCTCCAAACATGTCCACAGATTGTCTCGAATCGAGTGAAGCTGCGGGTCATGGGCTTTTCGCAACTATCATTTGCCTTCTTCCTCAACTTCTCAACTTGATCTTTTGTTATTCTCAGCATAGCTGTTGTGGTTTTCTTCTTTCTTTCCTCTAAAGTATCTGACTGACCAAGTAGCAACTCCGGAATCCCGTACTCCGGGTAATTTTCCATGGTTAGTGGTGATGGCGAGACCAATGGTGGCTCCCCAGCTCGGAATGCAGTCTTGTTCAGAAATGGTGGTGTCTGTATAGTCTCGCCTCTTGTAATCCTAGCCCACTCAGACATGAAGTGAAAGGCAGCTATTCAAATAACGTAACTTAGATTAGTTTGCAATTGTTACTCTCATTCTGCATCAAGGATTCGAAAAGGACTTGAACGGACCACGTTTATTAATCATCTTAACTATTTCAAATTCAATTAAAATTATTAGATTTTAGAAAAATTATGTTTATTTAATAGGACAAAGATTGAATTTCGAAAACTACAGATTTTGAGGCTGGTGTTTCAGACGGAATGACTATAATAATAAATTTGATTTTAGAAAAATATAATATATTAGTGTTGTCTTTTTATCAGAATAATTTAAACCAATTTTAGGATTTAACTTAAAACTATGTGTACCTTCATCTCATTCTCCAATTAGTAGTGTGTGACTATTTAATACATTCCAATAGAAATGGTTTGTATTTTCAGTTTAGAAGAACAGTTTATGACAATGAATATGAAGGGTTCATCACCTGGACCATCTGCAACTGTGTGAGAAAGTGCGATGGCAATGCTGAAACCGCCACATCGGAAGGTGGTGAGTTGAACAAGAACCAGAGGAAGCTCATGAATGGGTAGACTATAATCTGCAGAAGGGAAAAGATTAGGGTGTTGAGAGGAGAGAGACAAGTCATCACCAATGTCGTTTAAACTTGATACAGTCTCAGCTTCGACGAATCGAGCCCCCATTGCGTTGCACTGAAGCTCAAGTCGTCCATTGCCTCTCCACTGTAAACGACCAGCCAAGGGGTAAAACGACACCAACACTTTGCTTAACGACTCCTTCAAGGTCTCAGCAATGGCATTATTAGCACTGTTATTGTGTGGGCGTCTATACAAGTAGATGACAGGAACATGAATCAAGCAACCTATTTGATCGAATTCAGATAAGGCCATTGTCCCCATCCACGTAGGATCACAGGGCCTCACTCTGCAGCTTCCTTTCAATGTTATTGGTTCCATGTTTCTTTAATTTTTCTTCCTTAGTATTGGCTTTGTGTGTTTTGATCGGTAATTGCTATATATATATATATATATATATGTAATGTAAAGGGATGCGTAAGTAGATTTGGAGAGTAATATTGTGAAGTTGAAAAGGTTTTCGTCATTAATTTCTTGCAGCCAGAATTGGTGTGTTCAGTTAGATAAAATGGATTTCTTATGATCTGTATTTGTTTCGTAAACGCATCAGAATTTTGATTTGAAACGCTTATTGATTTCATTTGAGGCATGTAGCAACCCATAATTGGTCAAACAGTGTAATGTTCCACCAAATCGTTTGGCCTTTGGGTCTCAAGTTTAAATCCTATAAGAGATGACTTTGTTGAGAAGGGTAGTAACCCAAAACTAGAGTAGTTGGTTGTTTGGATGCTGATAATTTGATTTAAAAAAGTCACATATACTTAGTTGATATTGTTTTCGGTCCTAAATATAAGATATACTTAACTTTTTATTTTAGAAAGATGAATGAAGTTAAATATAGCATTTAATCATACTATATGTTATGTATTATTATATTATAAATTAATTCATAAATCAAACTAATTAGTTTAAAGAAAAAAGATATATATAAATACTTTAAAATAATTTATTCAATTTTTAAATCATTCTTTAAAAGTTAACTATGTCTTATATTTAAGAGATAATAAGATTAAAAAAAATTGTTGCACCTACGTATGTGCTTGGAAGTTGGAAGATAGGTAAAGATCATGAAGATCATGAACAGTAGTTCTGCGGTATGTTTAACCTTTTAATTTTCTTAAAATATTATAACTTTTTTTTTAATAATTAACTTGAATTATTTTATTGATTTAAATTTTATTCATCATTAATAATCATCCATGTAATTTTCATTCGTTTATGTTTTACTATTTTCATTTACATATATTAAATGTTATTTGTTTCTATGTGCTAGTAATATAACAGCATATTTCATAAATAATGCCTTTTTTTATCAATTTATTTGGATTAAATGAATTTCTTGTGAGGGGTTGTTGTTCCATAAATTCATCAGAAACACCTTATTAATTTTCACTTAACCTTTTTCTCCTTATTTTTTTAGAAAATCGGCGATATTTTTATTTAAAAAATTTATTTATTATGAAGACTTAATTAACTTTAAATACAGAAAGCATGTAAGATTTCATATAAATAAAATACAAGTGCTTAATTTCATGCTCTTCTTATTTTCTTTTTTCTTTTTTTCCCCCTATAATTCAGACCCTTCTAATTAACTAGTGAAAGTTTTAAACAGTGATTTTCACTGATTTTTCCTTATTTTTGGTAAACATTGGAAACTCTTCATTTTTTTATAATACAATAAATATATTCTATCAAATCTCAACTACGAGATCATACTACTTATGTGAACATAAGTTAGTTGAACAACTTTCATTAAATATATGACACCCTTTTGTCATTATATATTTTTTTAGTGTAAAGTATAGCTAGGTAATGCTCTTAATTATATGCACCTTAACGCAGGCAATAAATATGTGTGTGTGTGTACCTTAAAAAATTAAAAATGTTGATCAATCTATAACCTTTCCATTAGGTGGGATTTGAGAAGTAATAGATGTAATCAGTTTTGACCTAACAAATAGAGAGGTTATTTCCAATATATGAATCCAACACTAACTTTACCGGTGTTATAATGCTCAACCTCTATATACCTAGAAAATAACTAGAAGGAAATTTATAATGCTCTTATAGTAAATGTTTGATTAATAAAATTTAGTTAATTAAATGCTCCAAAGTAAAGTTCCAATTTTAAAGGGAGAATCCTCATTTTTAATTTAGAACTATACTTTTAATAAATTATTAATAAGGTCAATGGGCCTAATTTGGGATCAATGAATGTTGGTAAAAGTCTAGAATGCCCCTCTACTATAATTAAAAAGAAAAATCGTAGATGCTTTTGATAAAAATTCAAATTCACATATACAATTTTAATAAATTCTTAATCATCTTGTTTATTTAAACCACAATTTAATCTAGTAACCAAAAAATGACAGTTCAATCCTTTCATTTCATTTTGCTTATATTTAAAAGATAATTTATTCCTGTTGTAAAATTATGGAATGTGGATATCCGCAAACTCTCAACTCTTGGCCTTTTATATGCTTCACTTTATAACCTCACTATTGAATAGTTTTTATGAATCTTTATGCTCATAATTCAAATGTTACAATTTGTGTACTCATGATGATTGAATTGCCTATGTAACTCTTGGTTGAGAATGAAGGCCTATAAATATAATAGTATGTACTATACTTGTAGTAAGGAATGGAATAAGAATGCTCTCTAAATTCTCTCATGTCTTGCTGATCTTTCATCTAAATTTCTCTCTTGTATTCTTCTCATTTTATAACAATTTTCATAAAAAAAGGGGGAGTTTTTCATCTTATTAAAACCATTTTTCTTCTTCCATTTTTATAGAGAAAACTTTGGCTTTGGTAGAAAAAAAAAACTTAGGCAACCCCATTGGTATCATTGAGGAGATTCCAATAATCTCACACGGCATACTAATGAACATAAATGTTTGAGGAGGCTCTTAAAACCTCACACGACACCGGTTAAAAGGATGGGCTGCAATGTTAGAGGAAAAGAAGAGAAAGCACACAAAATCAATTATTATCATGGAAGCACAATAAAAAAGGAAGAGAATTGAAGTTCATGCTTCAACCAACACATATCAAGCTAAGAGAGTAAAGATGCATACGTCTTTATCTTTGGGCTACAATGTTAAAGGAAGAGAAGAGAAAGCACACAAAATCAATTATCATGGAATCACAATAGAAAAATAAGATAATTAAAGTTCATGCTTCAACAGACACATATCAAGCTAAGAGAATAAAGATGCATACCTCTTTATCTCTTAGTCTACACAATACACACGTGCTACAAGGCATATCAACGCCACACCAATGGAATGAAATCATCATGATAACAATATAACATCCTAGCAACAATTGTAAGAGGGGCTAAAGAGAACAAATACAAAAATAAATAAAGAAGTGATAGGACGAAGATGGGGCGAATAAACAAAATAAGAGATGTTAATATTATAAACCTAAGAAGAAATTGATAGTAGGAGGGTAAATATTAAGGAAGTAAAAAAAATAGAGGAAGGAGTAAAGTAAACAAACAATAATCCAAATCACATTGGCCTTTACTCTCTAGCCATTGATGGGTGTTGATGCTCATAAAGATGACAACAATAATAAAATATTGCATTTTCTCAGGCATAAAGGAGAAGAGAAATACAGAAGAAAGAAAATAAAAAACAATAAGGAAATGAATCAATCCTCATAATATTCGTTTCCTCCCTCTCAAACCATTGGTATTGACGTATCATATATGTGACACTCGACTATAAGAGCATTGGTTTTCTATGAGAGTATGAGGAAAAACAATATATTTCTTTCTCTATAATCACCTCTACTCTCTCAAATTTATGTGTCCTTTCACTCGCACATTTTTTGTGTCTCTTATCTACCAATTTCGATGTGTCTTGTTTCAACCTTTGCTCTCTTATTTATAGTTTCAAAGTACAGCTTTCTTCGTGCTCTCTCCTTTTTTACATTTTCAAATTATTATTTTTTACTTTATGCTAATAGAAACTTCTAACTTGCGGCCTAATCAATGGTATTTTTGTAAAAATATAATTTTCAATCACTGAAACTTTCTAAGATGAAAAATAATCATTATTGAGAAATGTAGATTTTTTTTATAATATTTTTCGTGTTTATTTATTATTCGCACAAGTAATTTCCTAATTTAAACTTAACATCATGAAAGAAGGATTTTTGTAAAAAAATTTTTTGTTTTTTTATTTTTTGATTTCCACAAACA
This sequence comes from Acacia concinna, assembly GCA_037177275.1. NCBI lineage: Eukaryota > Viridiplantae > Streptophyta > Magnoliopsida > Fabales > Fabaceae > Acacia > Acacia concinna. The sequence continues at coordinate 2,954,692 of JBAGKO010000017.1, forward strand.
ATTTTCTAATTTAATGCTAACATCATCAAAGAGGATTTTTTTTTTCTTTCAACAAGAAATTTCCTATTTTAAACCTAACAACATGAAAGAGGAATTTTTTTTTTGACTTTTTAAAATTTTTTATTTCCTTTTAATGATTGATCAATCATCATGAATGAGGTATTTTTTTATATTTAATTTTATTTTTTATAATAAATACAAATTTAGGCCATAAGCATTATTAATGAGAGGATTTTTATTTTTATTATTTTTTCTTTTATTCCTTTAACGATAATTGTCAACTTAGATACTAAAAACCATTAATGAAATGATTTTTATTTATTTTTTGAGTGGGACCCGGATAAATTGGGATATTCACAGACTCAACATTGTGGTTGCTGCCGCCATCTCCTCCTTCCCTTTTCATTTGCTCATGTCTTACTCTTTTTTTTTTTTTTGGCCAAATGTCTTATTCCTTATTTGATGCCCAAAATTATATAGCACATATACGGAGTATTATCTTTTGAATTCCTCCCAAAACAAGAAAAAAGACAAAATGAACAGTAATTACTTGGAGAATTACAACCAAACCCTGGGAAAATAATATTTATTGAAGGAGGATTTAAAAGGTAAAAAAAGCAAGAAAATGCCACTTAGAACTTCAAAATTTTAATCATGTTTCCTGTTAGGGAACAGAGCTATTTACTGATTTATGATTTTAAAATTTAAGTGGTATTTTCTTATCTTTTTCTTATATTAAAAAATTTAATTATTTAAAAAAGAAAATATGAAAATCAAAATATACATTTAAAAATGCTAGATTGCTCCTTCTGGTTTTTTTTTTTCTCTAACCATTAATTTTCTATTTTAAATTTAAAATTTTAATTCCATTCAAACGGAGATGAATAATGTTGGGATATCAGTTTTGCGACTCCCTAAGATGTGAACGATGTTAGTGCCTCCAATATATCATTGAATTATCTTTGTGATATATTAACACTTTTTGCCGTTGTTCTTTATCTTCTTTTTTTGTTGTTAATTCAATTTTCAAACTTTGCACACACAATTTTTTTCTTTACTCAATTTGAAGACATTTAATTGGTTTGTAATTTTGTGTTTTTTGGTTTACAAGAAATTAAACATCATATTATATTAGGTGGAGTATGATTATATATTTATATATAGCTTCAAATTTAAATTAAATTTTCACTTGCTTGTTTAAAATTACGATTAGACATTCTAAAAACACTTATTTATGCAAACCAAACTAAACAGGCCTAAGTATATTGTGCTTGTGTGGAATAGAGATTTGTTGATTGAAAAGCTTTTCAATCATGGATTGATGTTTAAGTAATAAAGTGTAATGGGTTTTTTTAATAATAATTTAAAAGTAATATACAATGTTTTAAAAGCCGGATTGAAAGTCGAGCCAAAAAAATGAGCTGGTTTATGATTCAAATGGTTGGATCGGTAACCTAATTATTAAATAAAAAATAATATTAATACCATCTCCAATTTTGCATATAAGAGAATTTTTCTTTATTAAGAAATATATAAGAGCATTTTTTTTATTTAAATGATTTATGTATGTTTACCCACCCACTCTATCAATATATAAGAAATTTGTAATATTTGTCTTCCATCGTTGTAAGCTTTTTTTCTTTCCTTAATATCATTTTATCCTTTAATTCAAAAAAAAAATTGAAGCAAAAAAGAATATAATAATAGATACATGAGGACTAAAATGTTGAATAAATTACAAAAAAAAAATCAACTCATAAAATAAACACTATGTTAATTCTTAACAAGCATAAAATTTAAATATAATAAAAAAATTCATAATTATATATTTAAAATTTATAATATTTTTATCGCCTTTATATTACAGTAAATCTTTTAAGATTGGTTGTAGGTACTAGGCTTGTTGTATTAGATATAGTTTAAACCCTTTTTTTTGGTCGAATAATTTAAACCCTTTTTTACAAAAGACAACATTTAATTCCATAATTAATTTAACTTTCCCCTAACAAACTAGTAAAAGAAATATACTATAAATATTTTTTATTAAAATGAGGTTTTGATATATCCCCAAATTTAATTGTTTGTCTCATGATCTTCTCAAAGATTTTGGTTTAAAATTTTTTAAAATATATTATTAATTAATTATTGTTAATTTTTCCTTTTCAAACTCTCTGATCTCTCTGTTTTTTTTTAAAAAAAATTACATGCGATGAGCTCTCATAAAGCTTGATCTGGGTTTTACCCTATCTAATCCTAAGATATACCTCCCCTACCCTGACTTTTTCTGCTAGGTAACATCCCCTGCAATGCATCGGAAAATCTGGTAGTAGCCATATATGATTACTCCTATCATAAGCATCCTTTGCCAATATATCTGCACATCTCAAGATTTCCCTGTTGACGTGGAATATCTCCACATTCCAGTCATCATATATTGATTGCCTTGTTGTCTAAATTGTTCTTATAAGATTATTATTAGTTCCATTATCCCTTAATGGAGTATCGACTAAGGTTCTGAAACTCAGACCGGTCACTAAACCGGTTGAGGCACTGGGTCAAGGGTTAGTGGATCATATCGGAGTCAAATCGGAGCCAAACTAGAACTAAACCGGTGAGAGATAGAAGATTTAAGGGTTCTTAATAAAAATTTCTTTTAAAAAAGTAAAAAAAATGATTTTATTTTTTTTTATAAAAAAAGACAAGGTTGACCCACCGGACCGGACCGGTTTTGGCACTGGGTTGGCGGTTCTCGGGCTGGACTGGCTGGTCCAGTCTGGGTTACTAAACATGGGTAGCGACAGCTTGTTGAGAATCAAAGCACAGTCGGATATTTGACATTGGTAGATATTGGCACACTTTCAACCCTAGCCTGATTGCTAGTAATTATGCCTCCACCACTGATGTCGTGCCCAATTTTCTCTAGAATTCTATAAGCCACCTTCCTTGATCATCCCTAATTAGGCCGGCATATGTGGCATTATTCTACATCCAACCTAACTATTTCAGCCTTTGGAGGATACCATCGTGTCTCTGATCCCGAGCTCCCCTGGAATATCTTGTTAAGTAGTTGTCCTTTTGATCCCTCCTACATGCATTGATGAAAGACTTCTCGCTTGGTGATGGTTTTGGATTCAAAGATGTGTACATCTAGACTGTCAAATTGTCCAGCAGACACGTGCAAAGATCTTCGGCCAAGTCCACCGCGAAAATCTTTCCAATCCTAGATTTTTTGTTGAACTCCAGTATAGCCACAACTGCAAATTAGAAGAGAAAAAAAGCATTATATGAGTTTGTATTAATAAAATCATTTCATATTTTTCTCGCTTTATTGTAGTTTCTCAGTGTATGAATCACAGTATCCTCACACCCATACCCAAAGGGGCATTGTCCTGAATTTGACAGCTCTTTTTTAGCTCTAAGAGAATTAGTAATCAATTTCTCATAACTAGCCTGCCATAAAAAATATTTGATCTTTTCAGGCACTGGCCAACTTATCAAACATGCTTCATGCTCTCTAAGGCGTCCTTTTTCTTCTCTCTTTATTGCCTTCCGTCGTCTTCACAGTTGCACTCTTACTTCTTCGTTTCAGGCTCTTTCTCTCTCTCTCCATGGCCTTAGATCCACAAGTTATCAGAGATGTTATCTAAATGGGTTGTTGAAGGAATGAATGATGATAGAGAAGCATTGCTCCATCTTCTTCTTTTCTCTTCTCAATTTCCACTCTCTTTTTTTCTCTTTTGCAGATTTGATGTTTAACCCATTCGGTTTTCAAATACCTGCTCCAGTTCTCGGCTCAACTCCGACTCATGGTTTAAAAGGCTAACTCATCATGCGTCTTAACTCTGTAACTTGGGCCATTCATCACAAAAAATATATTTTACCCTCAATATACTTTTTGTAGACAAATAATTAGGAGTGCCGCCTCACTATAACTATCATGTTATCTTGCCAAGGATCCTTTAATAGTGATAATTGTAGTGGTAGAGACGAAGGTAACAATAGTGTAACGATGACTAATGATAACACTACCACAAAATTGTGTATATATGATGCTATATATATCACGGTTATTGGAACCACTACCATATAAATAGCGGTGGGATTTGAATCAACACCATGCCTTGACATATATAACGGTTTTACAAAACAATGTCATATATATGAGAACTATATATAACAGTTTTTAAATAACTGTCATATATAAAGAGGTTGAATTTGAATCGACACTCTGCGTTAATATATATGATGGTTGTATAAAAAACACCATATATATGAAAATATATATGGTGTTTTTTAAAAACCACCATATATAACTAGTAAATATATTGCAGGTTTTCAAAAAACAATCATGATATATATTATATTTGACGATTTTTTTGAAACAACCGTTATAGAAATGCCTTTAAAAATTGACGTCTAAACCCTATTTTCACAATTTCAAACTTTACAAATCTCTTTGTCGTGCTCTCATAAACACCTTCCACTACTGTTTTCTGCCATCCTCACCTTGATTTCCCTCTCTATTGTTGCTGAAATAATCGTAATTCTTCTCCTTCTGATGTTTATTGTAACTATCTGTGTGAACAAGCCGGTCAATATGTATGTAGGTGGCTGATTTTGGGTTCTTTATAGTATGGTGTTTTTGGAAATGGTATAAGTTTTGCAGTGAATTGCATAAAAGTGATAACTTTTTTCCCTTAAGTGTAGCTTATTATTAAAAAATGATTGTTTATTGTTGAAATTTTGAAATTTTTGCTTTATTAATTGTAGTTAGTGCTTTATGCTGCTCGATCTGGGTTTACTTTGTGTTTTGTCAATAAAAATGAGAACTTTGTTCCCATTATTTTCTTAATCTATATATGTTGCTCTTGTTGCTATTTGATTAGGGTTTGAAGTTGATTCTTTATTATTTGAAGCTGTTATTACGTTTTACTCATGTTGTATGGTATATTATTATTAAATTGTTCAATGATATATTAACTTAAGAATGCATAATATATTCTATTTTGCAGTTATCAATCATCATCATTTTGTTTTGCAATCTATTTATTCAACTCCCTGGATAAATCTTCTTCCCTTTCAAGATCAATGTCCTATCCCTTGTTTCAGATGGTTTATATCAATGGTTTAAAATCCGGACAGGCCCGAACTGTTCAAACAGTTGAACTGTCGGCCGGTCCATGCAACGGTCCAGAAGAATGCATTGGACCATTGCTATTGTTGGCCCATGTTGGCCCGCCATTGAGCCGATTTTGGGCCGGGGCTCGGAGTAAACTTGGAACCCGTAACGGGTTTGTGAAAACTGGAGGGGTTATCTCTGGGTCTCAAATTCATATTCACTTTTCCCTTTTGTCCGAACTCCCAAAGCTGAAAGCGAAGTCCGTGGGTGCGAAACAGTGAAAGTCAAACCCTTGCTGCCATAGCTCCAAAGTCCAAAGCCTTCTCCGTCGTATCAGCCATTGTGCCTCATCGTTCTCCTCCATTTGCTTGGTCGTCGTCCATCGCACTGGGTAGTCATGCTTCACCATTCACGCCATCTGTCATTTGTGTTCGATGGGTTTATGGTTTGCATCTGTGCCCACTGTCTAGTTAAGGCATTGTGTGGTTGTTCAGTCATCCCTCATCGTGATTGCACTAGCTAATCAGTCATCAACCACTGTGAGTAATTTTGCATTTTGGTTTAATCATTTGCTGGTGTTGTTTCTTCTTTCGTTTCGCTATTGAGTGTCGACAATGTTAGTTTTCAAGGAAGGAAAAAAATTGTGTATCCCATTGCTCTGTTTCTCTGATCTTCTGTGATTCCGTGTTTTTCATCTCCAATGCCCTTGTTCTTCATTGCTCTTCATTGCTCTGTCTCTCCGATCTTCTGTGACTCCGTTGGTTAGTGACTTAGTTCTTTACATTAATGTGTTATCTCTTTGATTAATTCTTGTGCAAACATCCCCATGCTCTGTTTCGCTGTGATCACAAAATGTTGTTTTTCTGTTCTTATGTGATTAGTTTTAATTGTTCTATTCTGGAGATGGCTTGTGTTTATGATTCTGACGGCAATGGTTTGTTTATGTCGTTAGTTCTGCTAATTCTGACTTGGTTGAGATACATATGAAATGTAATATGAAATCTAATACAAGCCTTGTCAGAGAAAATCCTGTGATTTCTAATATTCCATAGTTTTCACTTTTCAACCAGTAACAAAAAACACCCAGCTGCGGTAAATATGGTAGGAAGACAATAATAACGTAAGCAATTCTTTAATAAAACAAACACGGCTGCACTATTCTATATACTGAATATCAAAGAAGGGGTGTGGAGGTATTAAGGTATTATCAAAGATCACAAAGGTAATCCAACTGAGGTCTTCATACTTGTTATACCGAATGGAAATCCCTTGATGGCATAACTATGGGCTTGCTTATGGGTTTTAAAACGGTTTGGGATGGGAACAACATGTGTGTTTGTTTAGGAAATAATTCTTCGGATGTCATTTAGCTCATCATGGATTGAAATAATGACTTTTTATAACAACTGGAATTTAATGTTAGAATGTTTCCTTCCACCATCAGTCGTTACACCGCTCTCTACAATGAAGGTGGTAACAAGGTGAAGAGGGAGAGAGATGATGGGTGGTGACTCAATAATGATGGTGATGAGTGGAATTCCCCAAGGATGATGGTTAACGGCTCACTGTAGCGTCACTATGTGTGTGTGTCTCTCACTCACTACCGAATTCCATTCTTTTTACTGTGTCTGCCTCTTATATATGTGTGTGTGTTTATTCCATCTTTTCAAAATATGTCCAGCTCTTTGCTCTTTTCCTTTGACATAGTTCCCTAAATTGATATGGAAAAAAAGTAATTAAATATGTAACATCCTAAAATTTTAAAAATAAACCAATTAAAATAAATAATAAAATATCTAATTTTTTTACGCTTTTTAAGCTTAATTTATTGTAAACATCTTTAATCAATAATAACAAATGCAATTTAAGTCCAAAAAGTGTGATTAATTGTTCAAATATATCAAGAAATATCATATAAAGATATGGTTTGATCAATAGGTTTGTGTAGCCCTTCAAAGTGCCACAAGAAGTGAAAGCGAAAATATTTTAAAAAAACAAAAAAAAAAAGACCTTTTGTGGCATTTTTCAGGAAGTCCCCACACTTCCGGTGGCACTTGCTTGAACAAGTGGAAGTTGAGACTTCATGTGGTGCTTTTTCAAGTGAGCGCCACAAAAGGTCTTATTTAAAACATTTTGTGGCGCTCCTTTAAAAAAGTGCCACAAGAAGTCTTTTTTTTAAAAGAAAAATATTTTGTTTTATATTTTTCCTTTAAAACCCTATATAATTTTTATCCACAACACTTCAAACGTAAAATTTTTTATCAATATATACAACAAAAAAGTAAAGAAAATAAAATACAAGTGTTAAAAATAAATTAGAAATCATCACAAGAAAACAAATAAAATACAAGTGGTAATATGCAATTCAATGTCAATTACTACAAGAGCTAAAATTTATAACCACTACATGCTTTTACACACTACCTATCTATGGTAACATCTAAATTATCTCAATTATTTTTTAGTATATAAAATTAGAATAAGCTTAAATTTTTTTTTTTTAAAAAAAGAACTTACAGTGT
>JBAGKO010000017.1:2974068-2998073 GCA_037177275.1 Acacia concinna
TTTTTTATAAGAGTATTTACAATACAAATAAATGCATTCAAAAGAAAACATGGGGTTAACAAGAACCTTTTGGTTTCGCTGAGTAAACGGTGTCGGATTTTCACCATTTGAGTAATTGTTTTTACCAAAAGAGTAATGGTTTTTGCTACTTCATGCTAGTCACTGTTCATGTCTGCAAAATTTCAAAACCCCAATTTGGTCCATGGTACTTTAGTGTCTTTTTTAAATGTTAACATCTCTTTTGGGGTTTTTGAATTTGGGGAGGTATTTTTCTAGAATTCTCCCAAAAACAATGATGTCATTGCTTTATGTTTTTTTTATAAGAGTATTTACAATACAAATAAATGCATTCAAAAGAAAACATGGGGTTAACAAGAACCTTTTGGTTTCCACGAGATAAATAAGGGCATTCACAACAAATGAAGGCACATGATAAGCAAATAAATTTAAAGGTTACAAAATAGAAACATAAGAAAACTCATAAGACAAATAAGGGGATTCAATAGATAATGTAAGAGCAACATTGTCTTTGCGGCCACAAAACTTAAATTTCATTTTAACAAGGGTGCATTTGAGTTTCAAATTTTTTTTCGGGTTGACTAAAATAAAACTTGAGGAAATCCCAGAAAAGTACCAAGCATATATAAAAAAAAAAACACTTTAGTATGGTAAAATATAAGAATCCCAAATCAAAAAATCTCAATAGGAATTTGGGATTTTTTGAATGTATATACAAAAGAAAACTAGCCTTAAATAATGGGTGAAAAGAAGATGTACTGAACTGAAGTACTGATGTTGGGACATAAGACACCATTGTTGTTAATTCCTAATTACATGTTGTAAAATTATATAGTAACCCTTGGAACATGTCTTCCAAAGAGATTAACAAAAGTTATTTTCTTTAAACTGATATTGTGAACTATGGTATTAATGTTGGGAAATAGGAAACTGATGTAGTTAATTCTTAATTAAGGATAGTTTCGTCTTTTATATATATTTCAAAAATCCCAAATTCCTACTAAGTTCTGATTTGGGATTTTTACACTTCACCACACTAAATTGTTTTTTTATATATTTGCTTAATATTTTTTTGGAATTTTCCTTCTTTTTCATGGGAGCTGGCTGAAATTTACCTGTATAATTGTGCTCTTTAGGACTTCCATAGATAACTGTGCATAGACCCAAAAAAATAATAGCACTGACTAACTAATAGCTCTTTGGGACTTCCATAGATTTCTACTAATATTCTAATTTGGGATTTTTACACTTCACCACACTAAATTGTGTTTTATACATTTGCTTAGTATTTTTTAAGAATTTTTCCTAAAAATCTTTTTCATGGGAGCTGGCTGAAATTTCCCTGTATAATTCTGCTCTTTAGGACTTCCACAGATAACTGTGCATAGACAAAAAAAAAAAAAAAAAGCATTGACTGACTAATAGCTCTCTACCCTGTATTGATAAGCTTAAATGTGTATGATAAGCTTAAATGTGTATGCATATAGACACTCATTGATAAACTACCTAAATCGACAATCTACATCATGTTCCAGGTTCCACTTCACATTCTCCCATTGCTTAATAAGTTCATCATATCTCTCCGCAGATTCAATAGCAAACTCTGTCAATGAGCTGATAGCAACAGACATCCCAGCACAAAGAACCTTAATTGCAACTTCAGCCATTTTTTCTGGGGTCATTACATCTTCGACCTTACCACCAACTTCCACCATTTCCATACCATTCCCACTGAATTCTTTTGAACCAATTTGATTCCGTTGCAAAGAATCTTCTCTTAGTTGTTGTTGCTGTGCATAGAGGGACCCCATACCAGCAGCGAAAAAATCCAGACCATCAATCACTGCAGTTTCTTGGATGGCATCCAGACGCCTAGACCACTGAACACAGAGTCCATATATTGGATGAGTGCCACTGGACCGGCGAGGCGAGCCTGGCGGTAGCTTGGATACGTCAGATTCGGATCTCATGCACCGGAGAAGCCAGCCAGTTAGTGCGTGAATGTAGGATCTTTGAGAAGTTATCCATGACTCAAAACTGGCTCTCCAGTTCCTCAACTCAGTTTCCAGATTAGAGGCTGAACGAGCTAGCCTTTGTGGGTCAGTTATTGACATGGAGGTTTGTTTTCTTGGATTTGATTTAGAAGGAGTCCCAGCTAGAAGTATCTTGGCCTCATCTAAAGTTCTCTTTTGCGTTCGATGACTTTCTGCCATCACCTTCCACATCCTTGCCAACCTGCATTTGAATTGTTCAACAAACAACTATGATATCATGCAAAATTCGGGGCAAGCATGCATAATTCCTGGTTTATCAATTGTATAGAAACAAAATTGATGTCTAATATTATTGAGCTTCAAAAACATGTTTTTTTCTATCCACAAGGTTCAAACCCAGAACTTGCATAAGAGGTATCAAATTCCTTTATTCCATCCAGTTATTGTTCATAAGATTTTAATTGTATTGAGCAATGTCCAATGAAATAAAAGTTACAATGATTTCTAACAGTGGCTAGCATTTCTATGACGGTTTTTCAATTGGGACAAAAAAAAATTTTAGGTGAAGTTGGTTAGGGTAAAGTCAATAATGTAGCCCATCAACATCACATTATTGACTTATTCAGAAAGGTTTGTCTGCAGTAAGTCACAATATAATTCTATTCAAGAATTTATGGCGAAGCATTTAAAAATTAACTACAATTGTTTCCTAAAATTTAGTTTGCATCATTAAAGGGGCACAAAGGAAAAAACAGAAATTACTTGTATATTCAAAGTCTCAAATGCTTAAATTTAAAAGGAAGTTGTTGGGTGGTAACGACTTTTCATGCATACCCTTGCACCAATTCGAGAAGTTGGGGGTGCAACTCTTCATCCCTTAGAGCTTCGATTCTCTTGGAAATGGCTTCAACCGAGTGCATTGAAACCATCATCTGGGTGTGAAGATCTCTAATGGCTGCCCTTGTTTTATCTACGGAAGAGTGGTTCACTCCTTTAATATCCTGGTTCTTGAGTTGCATACATTTCTTCTCATACGCAATTCGAATACGTTCTCCACACTGTTGAAGAGGAAAGTCAATACAGAGATAAGTTTCTCAGCATTAATATCACCATAATCATAGGAATGATGACCTGTAAGGATAATTATCTAGTAAAATATAAAACCTACTCCTCACCTACACTAACCTAAAACACTAGCATCTGTGCTTTGTATTTTGGTGTTGGAATCAACGAAGGCTAAAAGGGCAGGTCTTCATTTAATGCATTGAAAGGGGAACAACTTAATGAGTAAACCGTTTATGTTCATTACTTGAGGATAAATCGTTTATGTTCATTACCTGAGGATAAATTAAGTCAAGATGATGGAGTGAGAACATGGAATCTTACTAATAGAAAAGGCTTTATATTTACCAAAGGAAAGAGCATAGATAGTTCAAATATATACCTTAACTTCCTCATATAGTTTCTTCTCCCACGCGTATAACCTGTCCAATGTCGAATGATGACTGCCAGAAAACATGCAGGAGTCCTCTGGGAGATCGTTATTGCTCTCATAATCTTCCCTGGTGCTTGAGCAATTCATCAAAAATCTTGAAGAGGAAGAGCGTGAAGAAGCTGACCGGAACAGAGCCACTGGGTTCAACAACTTTGTTGCTGTAAAAGAAATATGATTTGGTTTTATATTTTAATAACTTTGCACACGTATGACTGAAACAAAAAATGACTATATTGAAATCCATTAACAAACAGGAAAGTGGCAAAACGAACACTATAATTCCATCAAACCTGATAGTTCATTAGATGTCAGTAAATATTGAGCTTTCTTAGCCTCTAACAATGCTGACACATCATTGGCTGCATTGCAAACTATCTTGAACTGAGCCTCAAGGTCACTGATCACTTCTGCCATGCTTGTTGGCCTTCGGTTTACATAAACAGTAAAACCTGGTGTTTCGTCCTTTCTTGGTTGATTTCTAACTGTCATATCCTTACGTTTAGAATCAATGTGAACCGCAGTTTGTGCTTTTGACACTTCGAAATTTGTACCACCAGGGACTTGTGAGTCTTTGATTTCATGCTCAGTCTCAGTTTCACATTCTGTCCCCTCCTCTTCCCCTTCCTCTTCCTCGTCGTCATCATCATCATCTTCATCGTCATCAACATCTTCAACTGTGACTTCTTCTTTTCTTGAGGAATTCACATCAGCTTTGTTTCTTTCATCTGGCACAGTTCTCTTTCGGATAAAATCCTCTTGTTCAGTTTCATCTTCTTCCAAGTCTGGTATTCCCTCTTCTTCTCGGACCTGCCTCAATCCTCTGGCCTCATAATCCACACTTGTGTGGTCTAGGCTACCCCGGTTTGGGTAACCATAGTGATCCAACGATGAAAATGGGTTCCAAAAGAAATCCCATTGGGAAGTTTGAGGTGAAGGAGGAGGAATACTGGGTCTGTTGTTTGGAGAATAAGAAAAGATTGAGGGATTTACAGGTGAGGATTGCATGCCAAAAAAGCTATCAACACCATACTGCTGGTTCATAGGGGAATACTCTTCAACCCTTACCATTTCTGGTGACTGAGGCCTCTCCTCAACTGAAACTGCTGGAGTATAACTTGACAATAGGTAATTCACCTTCAGTGTTGAAGAATTTGGTTCAAACTCTATAGTTGTCGGTTTGAAGGGTTTTGATGATATGGGGATAAAGCCTGGATTGGCTTTCTTCTTCACAGGTGTCAGAGTTGGGGTTATGAAGGAATCTAATAAGAACTCACGCGGTTCATCTTCTTCGATGTAATCACGAAGAGCAGCTGAGACCCTTTTCATGGACTGTATGTAGGCTATATGTCCAGAAGCAAAGCGAGTTCTTTGCTCAACAGCTTGTTTGACAAATTGTTTTCTATCTTTGCAAAGCTGAACTGCTTCTGCATCACCTAGCCTTGAATGAGAACATCCCATATCTCTTACTCTGGGTTTCCTCTTCTATGGCAGGCTTGCATTGACGGGAAAATCAGAGGAGAAAATTGCTTCAGATCTCGCGAGATTCATAAATAATTCACCAGTATATTCTGCCGTTCACGATATTAAAATATCACCAGAAGAGAAACAAAAGTGTGTGATATATCTGACTTAAAAATAAAAAATAAAAAGCATCTACATTAAGAAGATATGATGCTTTTCTTTAAGCTGAAGTCACTAGAAGGGAGGGATATGAAAGTCAGGCGTTCACAACGGCGGTGTCTAAAGGAGATTATAAGAGCCATCTCTCTGTTTTCTACAATACCAAACTAGCCAACATCATGAACAAATTTGGATCTGCGGATATTTCTTTTCTCAGAGAAAATAAACAAACACTTGAAGTACTTAAATCCACAGCAGAGCGAAAACAGTACAGCATCACAAACAGAACTGAAAACCACTGACCAGTAAATTCGAACAAGAAGAAAATGACGATGAATCTCAATGTGGAACATCATTATTTCAATGTACAGAAATATACTTTGAGTTACGTTGAAAAGAGAAAAAGTTCATAGCAACAAATTAAAAAAAAAGACAGAGGCTTAGTTGTGGAGCCTAGAAAATAACAAAAAGAACAAAGTGTAAAAACACATTATCAAGTACCATAGAAGTGCTGAGAAACAAAAAAATCAGAGACGCCATTTCGAAGATGCGAAAGAAATAGACCGTCAATATTGAAATTTTCTCAATTTTGATAATGCGTAGAAAATTTCATCCACATCCTTTACCATTGTTTCCAGAGTGCGATAAATTAAAAAAAAAAAAACAATTGGTGCGGATACAAGATGAAGAAGCAGACGACAATGCAGAAAGGAAAAATGAAGAATGTAGACGGAGATTGTAGAAGCATACCAGACACGTGCCGGCGGAATGGGGCGGAGCTTTGATCACGGAGAGGGAATAGTGAGAGAGTCAGGAGGTGAGAGAGAAAGAGAGACGTTAGGAAAAGCAACGGTCAAAACCCAAGGAGGAAGATAAATAGAAAAAAAAATGAAAAAGAAGACAAAATAAAGTAAGAGGTTGGTTCGCTACTAGTAAAGGGTGAACAGAAGATGAGGCAGCGAGAATATGACCACTCTGTGCAATGGACCTTTCTCTTTCACAAAATTTCTTAACTGCCACTTGGTTTTTCCCCTTTTCGCTAAGATGCTCTTTTTTTAAAATAATAATAATAATAATAATGTTTTGGAAAAATGACACTTAAATACCATGTAAAATTGTAAAACTTAAATTGGTCTATTAATATTTCAAAAAAACACTAATGTACCATGGACTAAATTGGGTTTTTCAAATTTTTTGATGTGAACAGTAGCAGGATTTCACAAGATAAGTAATGAGATTTTGCAAGAAGAGTAATAGATTTTGTTAGTCTTTTCTGATCTCTGTTTTTCTCTCTCCCTCTGACAGCACTGTTCATCTGACACTAACACTGACTGACCCATAGTGACATATGAGAGAGAAATTTGCTCGTAACAGGGGAGAGAGGAAATTTTCATAAGTTGAATAATGAGATTTATAAGAATAGTAATAGAATTCGCTAATTTGTGGATTACTTTTCACATCAGTAAATTTGAAAAATAGATGAGAGAGAGGATTTTTCGCAAGTTGACTAATGTGTTTTGCAACAATAGTAATAGAATTCGCTAGTTTGTGGATCACTTTTCACATCACCAAATTTAAAAAACCCAATTTGGTTATGGTACCTTAGTGTCTTTTTGAAATATTAACAGACCTTTTTGGATTTTGAAAATTTAAATGGTATTTAAGTGTCATTTTTCCTAATATTTTTGTTCAAAAACCAAGTAAAATTCAAATCTTTTAATTAAAATATCAAAAAAACATGTTGATAGTTGAGCTAGCAGTTTTCTTTTTTTTTTTTTTGGCCATAGAACTAGAAGTTCAAGAATGAAATTTTGATAAAATAATTTTGAATAAGTTAATATTTTTAATTATTTAAAATGAAAACAATAAAAGTATAAAATTAAAGTTAATAAATATTAAAAATAAGATTAAAATTTTAAGAAATTTATCATTATTTTATGATTTTAAAATAAAATCAAGGGTTAAGGTTCTTAAATAGCCATAAACTTTTCTCAAAAGTGCAAAAATAACCATAAACTATTTTTTGGAGAAAAAGTAACCATAAGCTTTCAAAAAGGGTGCAAAATCGTTAAGTTACTGTAGCAAGCCGTTAAATTACTGTAGAAAGCCCTTATAAAAAATTAACGGCGCTACAGTGACTTAACGGTTTTGCACCCTTTTCGGAAGTTTATGGTTACTTTTATTCCAAAAAATAGTTAATAGTTATTTTTACACTTTTGAGAAAAGTTTATGGCTATTTAAGCACCTTAACCCTAAAATAAAATAATTATGAAATGTGAGATATTTATAATCTATATATATAATTTTACAAGTAGGTCAATCATTTGATTCATTTTTTTCTTCTTCTTTTTTTTATTGATTCATGATACATAGTGTGGTGAGTGAGGCAAGTAGAGTGAGTGGTGTGGTGACTATTGTGAGAAAATAATAAGGTACTAAAGATTAAACATATTAGTAAAAAAACAAAAAAAAAACAAAAATTACTATTCAAGATGTCCCAATAGACTTTTTTGATAATATATCTAGATGTAAAATTACTTACTTACCTCTAGACATTTTAACAACTTATCAAGTTGTGATGACCTTTTGACAATTTGTCATGTGTTTTGATCATGCCTTTTTCTTTAAATAAGAATATGCTCCTATTGGTGTAATAAGTCCACCTAAATATTTTGACAACTTATTAGACTGTATTAACAAACACATGTGTACGTTTAACAACTTGTTATACATGTTTTGACAAATATATCTGGACATTTTAATAATTTATCATATTGTAATGACGAGTAGATTTGCACGTTATTCCAGAAGTTTATAATCATTTCTATAATGTTTGACACAATTATCTTATTTTTTTATTAAAATTGTATAATCTAACTTCTCTTTTGGTAAATGGAAAGATCCCACCTGGCGCTTTTTTTTAACCATGTATTTTTCAACAAGGCCAAACATTTGAGCAACTGGTTAGTTTAAGTTTGAGGAGTATGAATGTACCGTTTAACGGGTTATCTCCTCTCTCAATAAATATAATTCCCAAAATTTAAACTTATATTTTCACCTGTAAAATTATGGGCTTGAATCGGTAGGGTCCCTTCATTCTCAATCTCGACAATGAAGGTATTCCAAAATGCCTCTGCTTTTTATCTTACTTCTCCTTCTTATTCAAATTAAATTCATCAAAATCTCTTGCAATCCCTCCCCCTCCAATCAAATAGACCGTTATAATTTAAATGTTATCATTTTATACAAAAATTATTTTGAGTTAATAATATGACTTAGAAAAATATAATTGAAGTATTTGCAAATTATATTCGCCGATAAAGTCATGTCCTTACTAATTAAACGATCAATATAATTTTCTTAAAAAAATAAGGAAGGTAAGAGCATTAAGGAAGGAAGTAAAATGGGTTTGAGTTTTTTTTTTCCCTCTTCCAGAAAAATGGGTTGGAGTTAGTGATAGAGTATGAAGCATCATGTTGTGGAAGGGTAGGAGGATTTGGTAATTTCAAGTAGAACATATTAAAACAAAACGAAAAGAAAAGCTGAAAAATAACAAAAAAGGCAATACAAAGAAGGTTAGCAATCAATGAAAAGAGATGACTTGGACCCTCTCATGCCCCCACCCTTCCATTGTGCCTCGATATTCCCCTCCACCTTTTTATCTCAACTAAACTCATTTTCTCACTTATTATTCTGATGTTTATAAAACAAGTTTCACTATTAGTATGCTAATGACCATAATATTCACCATTTGCATTATTAGCCGGGCATGAATTCCAAGACAAATGCAATTATTTAAGATTTGACGTTTCTCAATTGAAGCACTTGTTTATACTTCTTTTATTTTTATATATAAGATATTTTTATTTAAATAAATTTTTTTATAAAATATTATTTAAATTTGTCTTTATAATAAATATATTTATTTTTAATTTATTCTCACATAATTTATTACACATATATTATCTCTTTTTTATCATTGCTCTCTCTCTCATTCATATAAATAGGGTACTTTTAAAAAACAATTATATTTCTTACATATTTATTAATTTTAACTAAATTTAACTATTTTTTTAAAATATTTTTAAAAAAATCATATATAAAAACGATTGAATTACTCAAATTCTAATTTGAGTCATTAAACTTAATAAATCATATATCGAGTTATATGTTATAATCAAGGATTTAAAATTTTGGTCAAATTACATCTATATCCCATAATTATTAAAATAAAAAATTTAAAAACATAACTATATTATTTATTCTATCAATTAATTCCTTAAGAAGTATCGTAGGACTTCCTTTATTTTATTCCCATACTTTTTTTTCTAAATATTAATCATATACAACATTCTTTTTATATACAATATTTAACTATAAAAATTTATTAGAAAAAATTGGAATCTATTATGTGAGTCAATCTTCGTGAAAATTTATTATCATATTTCCATATTTATATTTTTATTCAAAATTTAATGACTCCAATTTAAATTTTGAAGCCAGTATATGTTTTGAATATAATCTATGATTATTATTTTACTAAAAAGAAAAAGGGAAAATCTCATATAAAGACGTCTGAATTACATAAATCGTATATTAGGTTGGTAAATTCAACAAATCTTAAATTGGGTCAATGACCCAATTTAGAATATGTAAGTTTAGATTATTTTCCAATTATACCCTTAGCCCATGTGCAAAGTAAAGAATAAAGGGTTTATAATAGAAAGCATTTGGTATTTATGAAATTTAACTAAGAACAATGGACAGAACATAATACCGATTTATAGCTTCTGGATCATATGAGCTATCAAAGAGATCAAAGGTGAAATTTCATATAAGCATATTTCTATAGGCTTTACCTTTTTTCTGAATTATATTCACCCATTTGGGGAAAAAAAAATTTCTCCACCAATTTTGGGTATTTTTAGGAGAATGAATCTGGGGGTTGTGGGTTGAGGTCAACTAATCCCCGTTTTATAAAGAAGATGAATTTCTTGATGAATCTTTGCAATTTTGACGACTTGATGATTACATATTAAATATAATTCTGGGTTATATTTCTTTTCTAGTGTTAGAATTACATGTGTTAACACAAATGGATTAAGGAATGAAGATTTAACTTATAACAACTTATTGTGACATTGTTTGATAATTTTTTGACTATACCGTGGTCTCCGATGAATTTTTTACCGTTAGGATTCTTCGTAGTATGTAAATAATATAGTTTAGTCTCTAATTTTGTATTTTAATAACTAAAGGGTAAAGAGATAATTTGAGGTAATTTATTCGAATTTCTAAATTCGTAATTGTGTCATATAACCTAATTCATAATTTTTAAAATTTAGCAACCCAAATTAGAATTTGTGTATTTCAACCATCTTTATATGGGATTTTCCCAAAGAAAAATCTCATATAAAAATACCTATGAAAAATTTAACTACATCAGAATTCACCTTTTTCACTTATATATACTTTTAATATAAAAAAAATTATATGTACTCCTATTTTTAAGGAATTAATTGATCTACTATTCTCAATTAAAAAAAATAATAGATATGTTGTAAAAATCATGGAATGTGGATGTCCACAAACCCTCAACTCTTGACCTTTCATATGTTTCACTCTTTAACTTCACTATTAAGTAGCTTTTAGGAGTGTTTATTCTCATAACTCAAAGGTTACCTATTGCACACACTTATGAGAATTTATTTTGTTATTTATTCTATGTAACTCTATGTTGGTGTTGGAGGCCTATAAATAGAGGCTTTGTAATATATTTTATAAGCATATCAAAGGATCAAGACATTGCTCATTCTTTCTCTCCAATTCTCTCTTCTTCTCTCATTTCAATCTCTTGCATTCCTCTTATTTTTATAATAATTATGGGTTTCATATTGTTTTTCTCCTAAATTGTTATCGCCTATTTTTCCCTTAAAAAATTTTGTAAATTCCCTCCAATATTTGGGGGTTTTCTTTTTCAGCTTCTCCCCTTTCCTCCATCAATATTTTTTAGCTTGATCACACATCCCACACTGCCAACCACTCGAACAAAGCCCTCGCGTCTCAAACTCGAAGGCTGAAGCTTCTTTCTCCAGTTTTCATGGCGGTGCAGATTACTCTACAGTTTGCTCCTCATCTCCCAAGCCCTTAGTTTTATTGCTGTCTACAGTTTCTAGCGTTTTGTCATTCCCTCAACATCGATTCGGTGTCTTGTCAATAAATTTCCATTAAGTTTTCAGATACTTAGTTTCTACACCATATTCATGTATTTCATAGGGATTATTCTGTGTTTTACTTCAATTTTAAAACCCAGTCGCAATTTTCTAAATCTTTCCTCTAATTCCTCAATTTGCCCCTTCAAGTCTTTGATGATGCTCCTTTTTCGGTATGCTTTACTTTTGTCTCTTATGTAGATTTTCTCTGCATTGCTTGTGGAATTTGCAGATTTGACTTCAGTGATTTCTTTGTCATTCCTTTTTTAATAGGTAACTCTGCATATTTTTTAACTGAGCACTTGTTGATCATCATAAACTTAAAACATGGCCTGGTCTCCACAAGGCACTCAAAGGAACAAGCTTTATTTAGAATAGTTATGATTTCAGTTTGATGATGGGGAAGGATTTAAGCTCAATTTAGAATATTTATGATTTCAGTTTTGCTTAGAGATAAAATTTCAAAGTTTTATTATGAATATGCTAGAAAGAGGAATGTTAAGGAACTGTGGTAATTATTTCATTTGGTGCTTGACAGTTTTATTTGACTATTGTATTGGAAAAATGAAGTTTACTTAAATTGTTGTCTTACTAAAATTTTAGTTGCTGCAAGGAAATTGTTGAGATTGTTGATTGAGATTGGGTTTGGTTGATTGTTCAAGACTGTGGTTGATTGTTTAAATGCAGCTATCTCTTGGTAAAGAATTGATTGGGAAGCATATTCTATTGTTTTCTATCTTGTTAAAGTGGAAAAAATCGATGGAAGTTATACTTAATGATCTGCATCTTGTTCATCTCATGACATTAGGCCAATTATAATCCCTTGTTTTGACTATTCAGTGTTTGGATGGGTTGATTAAGTCCAAAAAAAATTGTTATTCTAACAATATGATCTGGATCACTGGTGCTTCAGAGTTGTTCAGGATTTTCAGCAAGGTAGATCAGTCAAATTTTGAAAATAGAAGGTTGTTTTCACTTTGGTCATATAACTGATGAACAATATTTCTAAACATATTATACTTGAATTGCAGTACAAAATAGATTTATATTTTACTATCAATTTACAAGTATATAGTGATTATTGTACCAAATTAAATGTTCGTTTGGATTGGCTTTTGAAAATAGCTTTTATGGATTCCAAGATAAATATGTGAGAGGAGTTTTGTCTCGGCTTGCGCAAACCGCGATTTCAAAAGTGAAAACAAACAGGCACAAATGTTTTTGAAATTGTGAAAATAGATACTCAAACTGTGAAAAGCTAAAGCATTTACATAATTTCACAAGATTTCAAAAATTTCAAATTCTTACTAAGAACCGATCTGAGATTTTTAGATTTCACAGCACTAAATTATCTTTTTACCATTTCTATAGTTATTTTCTAGGATTTCCCCAAAGATTAAAAACTGTCAAATAGATAAAAGATAAATAAATTTTATAATTGTTAATTGAGATACTGAAGGTGTTAATATATTTACATTCACACCTTTAATATCTTAATTCTTCAAAATTTATTTATTTATATTTATGTTAATTTCATTTTTGTGTCTTTTTTCCTAAATTCATTAACTTTACGGATGATCTTCAAAATTCATAAATATAATATTAAGATAAGAGATCGGTTATATAACCTATAATAAAGTGCCAATGGCAGAGAGGCGCGTTGGCAAAAACTCGCTCATGACTGAGATTGAAAACACGATATTACAGGCCTGCATAGTATTAGTTCTAGATATTTTGCAGCTCTATTCAGTTAAGAAAAAAAAAAAAAGATGATTGTAAATTCGGTGGGGCATCAGAAATTCAAATCAGTAAGGAAAGAAAAACGAGAGTTTGGGCCTAGAATGAATGACGAATCTGTTTTTATTTTTGGGTACAAATGAGGAATATGTTGTTAATAGGGTGAACACTTTAAGCCTAATTATAAAGTCGGCACAAAAAAAAAAAACGGTGTACAATTAAGAAAATGGCTAAAAATAGTTTTTTGGGCAAAAAAAATGATTAAAAATAGTTAAAAATAAGAAGTACGTATGAAATAAAGTTTGTTTTTCATGTATGTCCTTATTTGGTCAAACTTTTAATTAATGGAATACATATAATTAATCAGCGTAAAAATGAAAAAGAAAAGAAAAGAAAAGAAAGAACGTGTGTGCGTGTGTCTGGGTATCACATTTTAGCTGTTCTTTTGTCAGCAAATATTCCTTTTTGCAAAACCCAACATCAGACTTCCAAAAGGCGACATTCAAAACACAAGCAATGGGCAACCAAAAGATTGTGAGATCCATCTTAAGCTTTTTCTAATTTATTCATAAATAAACGTCCTGTACGACCAAAAACCATAGTGCCAAACGAACGTGGTAGTATTAGCGTTTTGGGTAACTCCAGTGAATATAGACACAAATTTGATCTTCTTCGTCAATGCAGTTTGATGAACCACCCACCCCACTTAGTGTATGCTTGAATTAGTGTGGTAGACACTCCTTTTTGTAATGAGATTTACAGTTTATGAGCATGGTTTTCAAAGCGACCTGATGCAACTCGCAGTGACTATTACAACGTTGGGCTTGGTCACGCACTGCATGAGAAATTTGAGTCAGCGTTTTAAAAACAGGTTTATACCAATCCATTCCAAACAGGGCACTTGGTTGACAAGAAACAAAATCAGGCAAGTTGCATTGCATATATTCAAAAATGGAAGAAGGAAGCCATAAAAGCTGCGCTGGAGTGTGTGTTGGATTTATTATTAGGCCCATACCTTCCCCGTGACCACTGCTCACTACCTCCCAATTTTGAAAATAATTCTCCCAACCACAACATTACGAATACGTACACACTCCTATCCTATCCTATCCTATCCTATCCTATTTCAACCCCTTCCTCTTATTTATTCCCATCTCTCCCAAAGAATTTCACCTTTCTTCCCCCTTTTACTCTGTATACTATTTACATCATCAATCATGTACTGTATTAATAAATAATTAATTTAAAAAATATCTTCTTTTTACAGTTCACACCTCCCGTCAACTTCTGTTCTGACGAACCGCATGCCCCTCCAATGAATGCCCCCCATTCCTCTGCTCTTCTGGCCTGGGCCCCGCCAACCCCCACCTATCAAATTCCAGCTGTCCTCCATTATGCCCCCAGCTCATCCACGTCGGAAACACCACCCTCTCACTCCTACCTGTACCCCTCCAATTGGCCTGAAACCCTCGCCCTCCTGTACGACCTGTACCGCTTCTCGCTCAGCGCCTCCAGCACCTGCCACGTGGCGTCCCCTTCTTCCATCTCACTGTTGAACAGCAGGGCCCGCTTCGTCCTCGGTTCCCAAAGCCTCCTCTGGATCGCGCTCAGATTGGTCGCCGCCACCTCATCCAATATTTCCCCCAGCCTCCCCACGTCCTTCTCCGCCACCCTCACCGATATCTCCTCCCACCTCACCGCCGATCCGAACGGCAGCCGGATCCCGTCCGCGATTATCACCGGCACGCACCCCAGTGCCACTGATTCCACCAGCCGAGGGCTCCACGGGGCCCACCCAAGCGGGCACAGGCAGAACACTGACCGGGCTATCTCTGACTGGTAGCCCGCAAACCTATGCCTCCGCAGGTAAAACCTCCGGTCCCCGTTGTGCCTCCGCCATATCGCCGTCCGCACCCGCCTTCAAACAACAACGGTACGGGGTCCAGGTCAGCTCAGGAAGGGTAATGCGGTAAAATTAACCACAAATGAAAGCAGGATAATCCAACAGTTTGCTAAAGTGCTAAGCATGATTACGAGTTTGATTATAAGGACTTAAAATTCAATGATGGGATTCATTACTTGCTGTAAAACCGTCCGCTGACGTTCTTCGGATGGACCTCCATTTTCCCCCTGAAAAACGCCCAAATGTCGCGCTCGCCGTCCATCGGAGCTTTCGCCAGCGTGTTCTGCAAGCTTTCCGGCGACACGTAGGGAGGTATGACCACATTCTCAACGTCTTGGCACGGGTGCTTGTACTGCACACCGAACGTCTGTAATATAATCGAATTCTTCAAGATTTCTGGTATCCCGTCTGCGATTGCCGCGTCCTCCTTTTCAGACCCAAAAGAAAACGAAAGTAGTTTCAAATCAGAGAGAGACTTTCGTGGTTGAAAACTCTGCAAAGAAACATCAGAACGCTGTCGAGCGAAACACAAGGAACTAAAACATCAAACTCACCAGGGTGTGAAAACAGGCCCCGAAGTCATGCGAAGCAACGAACACGTGGTCGGACCCGCCGCTTCGATTCCAAAACTGGTACTCGGAGGAGATGAGCTGTACGGAGGAAGCGATGAGGGAGCGCGCGTGGCCAATCGCCGGGAAGCCATTGACGGTACTGAAGTTGCAGGAGACGTAAACGGGCACGAAGAAGAAGTCAGCTTCGTATGGGTCAAATGTGCGCACGTCGCTCGTCAACAGGGCCCTGTGAATGGCCACTTCGGACGCGAACAAGTGACTGCTGCACCTCTCGTTGGAGAGCCAGTCAGTGTTATATTTCGGAGGCAAATCGTACACAAAAACCTTCAAATTCTTCAATACACCTGTAATAACATGAACAACGTTTTGATTTAAGATTTGCTAATGTCAAGCAAATGCCAAATAGACAAGAGCAGAAAAGGCTGAAACTTTGGTCGTACCCGGAGAGGTTTGAGGTTTCTGGGGAGCCAAGTGAGAGGACTCGAAAAGGGCACGAGACAGACGAGTGGATTCGCGGTCGGAGACATGGGTTGTGCGGAGAGAGCTGGGCGGAGGGTGGGGGTCAGTGCCGATGAGATAAGAAGCGAAGAAGTAAAGAGAGAAGGAAAACCAGAGAATCCATTTATAATAAGTATGAAAGCAGTTGCGTTCTTGTTGTGACCTGGAGGGTCTGTGGAGGAGCTTCATCCTAACATAAAGCACCCGGCTCTTGATGGGTCTAATCTTCTGTTCCACCATTGCATTTAAAGATCAAAAAGAAAACGGCAGGGAATGTGAAAGGTGACGAGGGTGGAGAAGTAGAAGTAGTTGAGGGAGAGCTTTCGGATTCTGGTCAGGAAGGAGAAGAAGAAGTAGGTATTAAGGAAGAGTGAAAGGGATGTGAATGAGAAGGAGGAGAGGAGTTGGTTAGTGCTTCGTTTTTGCACCAAGAATAAACAAGAGCGTAGCAGCAAGAGTGTATTTATGTACTGATAAATAATACTCCATAATAATAATAATAATAATAATAAAAGATAATGGAGGAAAGAAGAAGGAGAGGAACGAAAATCGGAAAAGCATCAGAGAGGTTTGAGTGATGGAGAGAGCTGGCCAATTATTGAAGGAGGGTTTTAAAATGAGGGATTGAGAAAAGCGAAGAAAATGTCGTGGCAAGAGAGGAGAGAGAGGGGAGCAAGGTTCAGAGGGTCACATGGCAATGGATCGGAATGGGCTTCGAGCTCTCGGTTACTACTATGCATCTATGCCCCTCCTTTGCTTTTCAGTTCTCTTAGAGCTTGTCCTTTTTAACCCCTCAAATCAATTGCCCCCCATTGTTCCATTGTCTTTTGTACCTTTTCAAATAAATTTTGTATATGAAAGTAGGTCGATTGACGTGATTGTGTTTTCTTAACGCTCATAATAATCAAATTCTAGTGAAAGGTGCCATCCTTGTTTGGGCAAAAGCACTTATTCACATAATTACATTTGTAAGCGTGCAGCAAAACATAGCTCTTCGTTTTTTAGGTAAATTGTATTAGTGCGAAGATCTTAATTAAAGCCTCCAACACCGTATTTCTTGGGTTACTATTACTTGTATCAATATATTTAGAATGTTAATGGAATTCATTGTCCTCAAGAGGATCTTAGGAGCCTGCCTTGTAATTATCAGTTATGTTTGTTACTGATGTCCGGTTTTTTGTTTTTTGTTTTCTCTGGATCACGTAGTAATTAATATAATTTGGCATAATAAAAATGGGTGAGGAGGCGTGAATAGGAAGCACATTTTGGTGGAGGCCAATGAATGTGGCTAGCAAGCAATTATATACGTAAGAAGTAGATATAACGTAAGACATGGTATTAATAAGAATGAGAATGAGATGTGTCTCTGCCCATTGTTGACGAAGAAATTAAAACGCACACCATACAGCTATTTACGATCAACTGGCTCCAAACCACGTGATGCTCCCCACTGGTTTTAATTCACTGTTCATTTTTTTATAAAATTTCGAAGTGGCTCTCCTGGATTGATGATTAATATTGGGTATGGGACAACGGACAAGAGGATTAAGTACAGGCAACTACTTAGTTGGCAACCCAGGCCATGTTGGATTAAAGTAATGTGGCATGAATATGAAAAGTGAGTGACTGATATAATAATAATATCACTCGATGCTGGAATTAGAAGAAGAAGCAGAACACGATTTTCTTTTTTTTTAAAAAAAAGAACTAGAAAAGTGAACATTATATTATTGAACTGAGATGGTGGGACTTTGCACTTGGAATTTTTATAAAGCATCCCATTAAATAGCCACTTTAATTGGTTTTGAACCACTCTCGCCACTTCGCTTCGCCCACCTTGCTGTGCTCACAATAATGAGATTTATCACAGTGTGACCACAATTTTCCTAGTAACATCAATGCGACTTACTACCTCATCTGCCTGAGTTGTCACCATAAATACCTTTTCGTTTATGTTTTATTTTTTTTTATCTGTCTTTCCAGAAAACAAAAAAGAACTGCGTCTTATCTTGAAGTAAACATCGATCATTACAATTGGACAAACAAAATGGTGTTTACTTAGTCAGTGGCAGTGAGATTGGCTGGCCAACCCATAGAGCCAACAGAGTATAGATTACGAGTCTTCTTCGGGATTAAATTGGGATGAGGCCAGAGGGCAATGGAACAGCGCGGTTGTTTTAGTAATAAAACTAATGATTGAATAAGATAAGGTCCCACTGTGCTCATCAGAGATCAGACACACATATAATAATCATTCTTTTATGATTCCATTAGTGATTGTTTTCACTGTCTTTGATGATTTCTTGTTTGACAAGACTTGCTAATTCCATTCTCACTCCAAATTTCCGCCTCTCCTAATAAATATGGCTCCACTGCCAACTTGAATAATAGTGTTGAATTCGTATGCAATTTGTGTCCATCTAACTAAAACATTGCTTAAGGTGGCAGATTAGGAAACTTCTTCTCCGACCTAATTAAACAGCCACCTTGTAATGGTTAACAATGTTTTTTTTTTTTTTTTGCCAACAATGGTTAACAATGTTTTACCACCTTATTCACCATGTTATTGCTCAGTTGGTACTCACCAAACTCAATTGACTTATGTGTGCGTATATATTGTTTCATTATTCTTCTTCATGTTATGAATTAATCTTCTTCCATAACCAGCTGGGAGGTCGCGGTCTTTGCCGACAAGTCTAAATCCTAAATCTCTGATGGTGGTTTTAATGATTAAAAAATTCACAAAATTGACTAAACCAAAACTACTCGGATAAATATTAACAAGAAAAATAGAAAAGTGGTATGAATTACTCCCTCTTGTCATAATTAGAAAGGTTTGTTGATTTTTTAGAGAATTTTAGAAAAATCTTAAAAATGTTAATTATATTCGTTTCGTTTCAATTATGAAAACTAGATCTGCGCAAGTTGAGACAAAATTCTTCTCACATATTTATTTCAAAATCTGTAAAAGATATGTATTTTATTACATTATATATTAGTTCATAAGTCAAATAATATAATTTAAAGAAAAACGATAAATTTTAATATTTTAAAATAATATAATTAATTTTTTCATATTTTTTTTAAAAAGTCACCAGACCCTTATAATTAGTATAATTAATATAGAAGTGAGTATAAGAAAAAATGTTATCTTTTCCTATATCACAGCACACTCCTGTGTGGCAGTGGCACTGCTAAAAAAAATCTATCGTCCCTTTGCTACTGTTTTAGAGTTGGACAATAGGGGACGACCCTACTTTTAACTAGCACGACTGGTACGCTGTCCCAGACCTTTTAAGACATGTCTACTTCAGTTTTAACTTTTAACCCATACTCGCAATTTTACTCCCCAAGTCCCAACCCACATTTTTTAATGGCGACGCAAAACCCCGAGTAAAAAGAAGGGCTCAATCCAAATTTTACTCAACAAAAAGATTAAAGAATCACTTGCACATCAGGGTCGTTTATAATCGGGAATCGTTCTTTAGTTGTCTCTGTTTAACCTCGAGATTTAAGTTAAGAATCTTGTGTTGGGTTTTCAGAAGTGGGAGGACCACAAGGGAAGGGCTCATAATTGCAGGATCTGAGCAGGTCCTTTCTGGGCTTTAATCTAACAACAAAGGTAGAGATCCAGATGGATAAGTAAGGGCAGGATCTGCGGGACCCTTAGCCTGTCCTCAGTTTTAACTGCTCAGTCATGAGTAAGGGGTAAGTGGACACGGTCATTATTTGTAAGGCCATTAAAACCGCGCAAGAAATTAAAACACAGGCCAGATCAGGATTGCTGGCACCAGCGGGGCAGATGAAGTTGTCATGGTTAGCTTGTTTGGAACGAGGACTTGAGCCTTTTTTTTTTCTAAAAAAAGATAGTTTTAATCATAAGTTGCGATATTTAGATTGGTAGGTAAAAACAGTAGGGAGAGTCTCGTTTTTACAATGGGCAGCTGTAGACAATGACAATCAGTGTCAGTATGTATGAACCAGTGTGGTGTGCGCGGGAATTTGAGTGTGTGAACTCTGAAGACATGGTCCATCGTACTGAGGGTTGAAAATGGCAATGGGAAGGTGTGAGTGATACAAAGGGTGAATCTGTGGGCATAACATAAGAATGTGGATAGATTGCAAGTATGTATATAACAAGTGAAGGTTATTGGGGAGCTAGGGACCATGTCAGTGTGGTAGCTAGCGATAGGAAAAGATCGATAATAATAATAACAAGTGAAGGTACGTTATTGGGGAAGGAGGGTCGTCGATACAAACTAAAAGGAGCCGGCCAACGTAACATTTGGTGTATAAATAAATGCAAAGAAGGGACATGGGCCCTAGCTAGTTGGGAGTGGCATGAGCTGGGTTGGCAGTTTGCACATGATGCCTAATGCCTTATGCAGAAACCAAAGGCACCAAGGGATCGGGACCCTCAGCTCCCAAACCAAAACATAGAATCTGGTCAATTATTATTGGGGATGGATTTAATTAAAAAAAGATCAGAAGGTGACGTCTAAAATTGCCTCTGCCTTTCCTCTTGCATTGCCAACAACATCTTCCTTTCCCATGTGCTTCTCTCACTAGCTATATATATATATATGCACTTCAGCTTCTCTCTCTTTCCCATTATGTTTATGTTTATATATATATATATATGTAGCCACTCTTCCACGTACAGCTCCTTTTGCGTCGTGCGTATCTAAGTCTGGGCTCACAAACTATAAAAAAAGAACAAGAGTAGTGAGTATCTGATCTTGTGCGCTTATCTTATCAGCAATCATTTTTAGCTTTTCTGCTTTCAAACTCGATCGGTTGCTGATCAATTCCCAACTGAAGAATATGATGGATGCTGTGATCTCATGCTTCACGCATATATATCTATATTCTGCCCCGGCCCCCATGCATATATGTTCATCTATCTCCCCACAAAAGCAGCTCTTTTTCAGTACTAATAATTAATAAACAATCACTCCCTCCCATCTCTGCTTCTTCACAATTCTGACCGCCTCCTTCTCGTCAAAATTATATCACATGCATATCTTTATCACACTATTCCAATTAATCGTAACATATACACAAGACACCTCCAATATTTTTTAAATAAAAACTTAAAATCTTGTTAATTCTACAATGAAATTCAACAGTCTTCCAATTTTATCCCTATAAAACATACAGAATACTAAATAAAAATAAAATCAACGCAATAACAGTTGAAAGATAAACTTATCCTTTCATACCAAATTTTTAACAAAGTGCCTCACAGATAAGACAAAAAAATTATTCTCTCTTTCTGCCCTATTAGAGGAATAAGTATTAAACTCTGAATATTTATATTAAAAACCTTTCAAAAGAGGAAGGTAGGCAACACATAAAAGAATAAATATTATAAAAGAAAAAAATCACGGTGAGATACTCCCTTCATCGTCTAATATATATAATATTAGCCGTAGATGAGGTTAGGCACATATTTAAAAGTGATTTTGTGCGTGAGAATTTTTTTAAATATTTCGGATTTTGATTAGCTATGAATGATATTTTATGAATATTTTAGATATTCATGAAAATTTATAATATTGTTTGTAGACGACAGCAATCAACATTTATACTAGCATTTTGCCTCTTAATAGAAGGAATAGTGAGCCAAGGCCATATGGGCCTATGGGGGCTGGCTTACGTGGGGAAGATGGCACACATCTCGAGCGAACTAATTAACGACTGCTCGTGCTCGGTCAAACCTAACTGCGACTGCCATGTCTTTCACCTCCGCATGACTTCTGACACTGATGGGTAATTTGGGCCGACCTGCGTATAATCGGATTTCCATTATTGGGCTTAGGCCCACATCTTTTCCGTTCCCTGGGGTTTTCTTAACCCAGCTCTCAACACGGGTTAGGCGTTCACTCTTTTTTCAATTAAAAAGAAAAAGAGTTAGTAATTCAAATTTTGTCCCAGTTAATTCAAACATCCAACGTAGCATGGATAAAATTTAAAACACGAATAAAAAGCAATCTGATGATAAAAAACTTAAATAACTTACCAAATTGATATAAAATAATTTAACAATCTGAGGTGTTTTATTCATTATTCTCATGAACAATATGAGAAATAATATTTTGGGACCCTGTAAGAAACGTAATATTCTCTTTGATCATAATTATAAGAGTTGATTGACTTTTTTAGAAAATCATAAGAAAGCTAATTAAATTACTTTAAAATATTTAAATTTATCGTTTTTCTTTAAATTATTATGTTTGACTTATGAACTGATATATAATGAAATAAAATACAATATATAATATGATTAATTAATATAATTAGCTTTCTTAAAATTTTCTTATAATTCTTCAAAAAAGTTAACGGAACTTTATAATTAAAACAAAAGAGAGTAACAAATAATATGTCTTATTATCCGTAGATGGCGCTCCAAAATGGCCAAGCCACTTGGGACGCATGTGAACATTTTGACGACAAAACTTTCTTTTGATAGTGGCAGGTCGAATTTACCTTTGGTTGATTTGTAGGGTATTCACTCATTGCGCGTTGTTCAGATTCTTGCAGGTCAAAAAATGGTGTTCATGCTTTTTTGGCAGAAAGGAATAGTGTTCGTATTTTATTCTAGAAAACACCACTTAAAAAAAACCTCACACATAGAGAGCATTGAGGAGGAATGAGAGGAACAAAGAAGTAAGTGGGTATTGCCAATATACCTAGTTTGTTGCAGACTTGCAGGATGGCGAACAAAGGAAGTGTTTGTGCAAAACTGTGCTACAAACACTTTCTTAGTTTTGCCAATACCTTTCATGCCCTTCCTTCTTCTTTGATCTCTGGTGAAGTGAGAGAACCATCAACAAGGCTAGTGAACAAAGTTGGAACCTTGCAAATGGAACCTCAGGAGGATGTACGCACTGGGAAATGCCTCTATCAATGGGTTCAGTCTTATTAGCAAAGGCCACGCCATAGAGAGGCAAAAGGAAGAAGCAGATGCCACATATCTAATGTGCCCGTTTAGGAGACCGTTTTGTATTGCAAAATAGACATGTTGGGTAGGAAACGGAAGTTGGGTTCTATTGTTACGTTTTGTCATGTTTGGTGGCCAGTTGGGCCTATCGAACGTTTTCAGAAAAATAAGCTAAGTATCTAGTGTTTATTG
This sequence comes from Acacia concinna, assembly GCA_037177275.1. Taxonomy (NCBI): domain Eukaryota; kingdom Viridiplantae; phylum Streptophyta; class Magnoliopsida; order Fabales; family Fabaceae; genus Acacia; species Acacia concinna. Next base: position 2,997,253 of record JBAGKO010000017.1, read on the forward strand.
GTCTTATCTGGTGGTAGTGAGAAAAATAAAGATGACAGTTACATGCACACCTAGCTAAAATAAATAATGGTTGATATGAAAAAATATACATGTGGCTTTTTTAAAAGTATTTTTTTTATGTAAAAGTGTTTTTTTCAAATTATTTTGTTTGACTTATAAAATAATATATAATATAATAAAACATAAGATATAATATAAGTAAGTAACTTATTTTACTTTATTAACTTCTCTAAAAAAAGTCAACTATATTTTATAATTAGAACTAAAGGTAATATAAATATCACAATATATTTACAGGTAATATATAGCTTTTCTGGTCCTATTTATAAGATCCAATTAACTTTTTTAGAGGATGTTAAAAAAGCTAATTACTTTTTTTTTGCAACAAGAAATTCATAGTATTAAATTAAAGAAAGTTACAATGTCTTAAAGGGATACATAAGCCAATGAAAGCATACATAATAAGAAAATACATACCATAAACTAGCAACCAAACTAAAGAAGAAAAAACTAGCTACCAATTCTTCAATACAATACAGATAAAAGAGTAGAGCTGCAACGTCTTCCACACCAAATCCCAAATAATTCTGCAGCTGAAGCAAGAGTCAAGGTACCTAAGCTATCTGGGCAGACCCTTTTAATGAAGCTTTGACAATCCACCAGGTTGCCAAATTCGCTTTTATGGGAACACATTTGCATGAACGGTTCCTAACCAAATTCATTGGCACCATAAAGCACTCAAAGATAACAACAATCATCGTGTTATCAGGGATAGCACAATCATCTAGACAATGAAAGAGAAAAGTACAGCTCCAGTTCAT
>JBAGKO010000017.1:3011606-3029528 GCA_037177275.1 Acacia concinna
TCCACTTTACATATGATATTTGTTCATTTGTTTTTATGTGCTACTAATATTTTTCCTTTATGTTTTTCAAGGCCCTAAGCTATTATCTCCTTATTTCATTTCTTCATACTCTTCTAACAATTAATTTTTATATTAACCACAATAAATTAAGATTATATATATTCTCATAATAATTTTTATAACTATCAAAATTAAATTTATATCACTTTCAGTATATTAAGATTTTTTTAATCACATCCGAATTCATTATTAAAACCAAAATTAAAATATTACATTTCCCTTATTTGGCAAAAAGTTTAAATATTTTTTTATCTGTGCTTTTAATATTTCATTTTGGCGCCCACCGTGGCACCTTTTTTCAAAAAAAAAAATTGTTATATTTTAGTAGCTGTTTTATTAAATTTTTCATTATTAAAAACTGCTACTAAGATTTTGGTTCCAAAATTTAAATTTTCCTTAATTCCCACCAGATTTTTGACATACAAAATTTCATGCCAAATTTCAAAATTTTCCCGCCAAATATTTATAAATTCTTCCCAACAAAAAAAAATTTTAAATTTTTTTCTTTGTAGCGGTTTACTAACTGCTGCAAAGTCTACAACTTTGCAGCAGTTTAATGAAATTGCTACAAATTAGTAGCGATGTTTGACCAATGAGTAGTGGTTTTCAGAATGTTTTGCAATATACGATTTTGTAGCGGTTTACTAATGTTATTTGTAGCGGTTAAAACGCTACAAATATGTGTTTTTTTTGTAGTGATATGTCACTTTTTTTCTTGTATTGTTTTTTATTGGAATACTGTCTGTCTTGTATTTTATATTTAGTCATAATTTGCGTACTCATAATATCCTCTGCAAATAGTTTAAACTCAAAATCTGACGTCTATGAAAGCCTTGAGCCAAAGGCTTGTTATTTCGATAACAAGGTCCCGACTTCTCCATGTTGTATTAATGATCCAATAACTTTTTTCCCTGAAATTGGATTTGTTAATACATAAAGTTGAAAGAGGCAAGCTAATCACCCAAGAGGGGGGTGAATTGGGTGTCTCTAAATTTTTTTATTAAACTCAAGAACACAAAAGTTTATACTGGTTCGGTCCAACTCCTGACCTACGTCTAGTTCTCAGTCATCACTGAGTTCAACTATTCCCCAAGATTTAAAATAGGCTCTTGGTGCCACAGTACAGACTCAATTGACTCTTAAGGATCACTCCCCCTTACAAAGCTCAATCCAAGTCCCTTACTAAAGGTTCCCAATCAACCTTGAGTATCTCTCAGATGTATTGATATTGAACAATTAATACTCTCTCAGAAGAGTTGAATAATAATCATTGAAACTCACAATGAAATTAATGATATGATAAATGCAACACACTCAAAAAATTAATGACTCGTATAAATAGCTCAAGTAGTTGTTGCTTGCAATAAATGGAAGTGTATATATAACTGAGGGATTTTTGTCCGTTGATTTATCCATTAGACTTGAATTTGTAGTTGTTAACATTGATACATTCCTCTGGTCTTTATCCATTGAAGAACATTCCTTCTTCGTCATGAAAATGTCCGTTGAGGTTGGTGACAGAAGGAAGATGAAGATTATTGCCGTATAAGATAAGTTGCATTTAATGCTTCTGACACAATCCTCACTTTACTCGATTTGTTCTTCAAATGTCTCTAGATGATTCAAACCTGTTCTTATACACTAGATAGATCATTAGTAAAGGTTGGAATCAAGTGGGTATCAATATATTGCGTATTTTGAGTAATTAAAAGTTTTACTCTACGATGCTCTATTTTCTAGAAAACTTGAACTTGGAATTTACCTTGAGGTTTCGTGTTTTAAAATTAGAGCATGTAAAAATATACTTACCATAGTCAAGGTTAGAGAATATACTGGAGGTAGCTAGTCTGCAAGGTATTCAGAGACTGAGGCTAGGTTGTCTGGTTGCCTTGCAAGGTTGCTGATTACCTTGAGGTTGTGCAACCTGCCAGGTTTCACAGTACATAGCCATGTTTCTGAGGTTGCCTTGCGTGAGTAGTGAGGTTGAGAAAACCAGGTCGCTACATCAGGTTCTTCATGCCGCGACTGTATTAAGCCGAAAGCCCTGTCCTAGCAGGACTGAGACTCAGGTCACAACTTCATAAATTGTAGGTTGCGACTTTTACCAGCAAGATTAACCTCCCTCGTTTCCTCAAGGTCAAATGCCTCCCTTGAGGTAACTTGACCTAGCCAAGTTAAAAACTTGCTCAGCCAGGTTTCTCTTCCTCCTGGCTTTACTGGTCAAGTTGACATGCTCAAATCACGACTAAAAAGGATTTATGTCGTGACTGCAGAAAAGGCTGAGAGTAGTTGTTTTGAAAAACAGTTTCAGTCACGACTAAAGAAATGGTCCTGTCGCGACTGCATAAAAAGGCCGAGAGCAGTTTTTGAAAAAAAACAGTTCAGGTCGTGACTTAACAAAAACTAGGTCACGACTAAAACATTTGTTTAGCCAGGTTATGACAGTAACCTACCAGTACCTGCCAGGTTATGTAGAGAATGTCGTGACGTAGTAGAGACGATGTCTCGACTGAAGTCATTTGTTCAGCCAGGTTAGGATAGTAGCCTTGCAATGCCTTAAGACGTGAAATTCAGACTTGGCTCAAAACCTTTTCCTACTAAGTGGATATCACTCAAATACATTTACTTAAGTGATTTTCCTTTAGTTTTTCATTCTCAAAACTTCTTTTCTACAAAACTAACCTAAGTTTGATAATCATCAAAACATAGAATCTAACAAAAGTGTCTATGTGACATCCTCTTAATTATCGTGTAATTAACTATTTCAAGCAACTTAGTAAAACTTTAGATATTATTATGATAGGAAAAGAAGAAAATTATTACAAATATTTATCATAGTATAAAAAGTTTAACTGAAACACTTTATAAATAATGATGGTAGAAAAAAGGGAAAAAGACAAATAAATACCTCATAATTATAAAAAACTTTGCATGATAACTCAAATTTGGTAAATGACAAATAAAAAGCAGAAAATTAGTCAGTTTTTGTCATTCTTTATTGAGTTTTAATCATTCTCTGTTGAGTTTTAGTTATTTGGTTTTAGTCATTATCTGCTCAGTTTGAATCATTGTCTGTTGAGTTTTGGTCAGAGCCCCTCATTTATCATTTAATAAATTTGAGTCATCTTCTAGAGTTTTTAATATTTAGAGGTATTTATTTATCTTTTTCCCCCTAAAAAACAGACATTAGTACCTACCATCGTGAAGAAGTATTAAATATTTTATTCAAATTACATATCAATCAATAGTATTATAATTAGGTATTTGACACTTGATAACACAATTTACCAATAAGCCTCGTATCATTCTCCACAACTATATTTTCATTAATTACAATTCATGAGTTTTCTGAATAATTCCATTTTCACAAGGAACCATAACTTTTTTCAAAGTAACACATTAAGTCACAATTCAAGTGAGAAGCCACATGACCCTATAAAAACATGAACTGCCCTTCATAAGCGGCCCCTCCTCCTAAAAGACTCCACACACGCGCGCGCGTTGGATGCCGATTCCTTCATCAACTTTCATCTTTTCCATTATAAACATCGCCAGGTAATCGTTTCTCTAACCCCTCTCACCTTCTGCAAATTAAACACTGAATCGCTATTTCCCCGTTTTTGCATCTGTTAGTTAACGCTCCTTCTTCTTATTCTCCTTCTTCTTCTTCTTCTTCTTCCTCTCTCTCTCTCTCTCACACACACCAACTCACATGTATTTTCTCTCTCTAACCTGGAAACGTTACTCTTTCTGACTCAGCTCTGTTTTTACCGTCGGTTTCCTGAAATCTCCGTTTCCGAGGAGTATCTGAATCTGCAGAACTCGACAGTGAGTCCAGTTCGATATAATTAAGGATAGAACACAAGGTTGGAGAGTGAATTAGAAATCATGACGGAGGAGGAGAAGGAGGGAGGGAGGAAGATGAAGAAGAGCTACTTCGATGTGGTGGGATTGTGCTGTTCATCGGAGATTCCGCTGATCGAGAACATCCTTAAACCTCTAGAAGGTATCAAAGAGGTATCCGTCATTGTCCCTTCTCGAACCGTCATTGTCGTGCACGACACTGCTCTCATTTCGCCGTTTCAAATCGGTAAATCTAATCCACTCTTCTCTCAGGCTTTTCTCATTTATCATTTCTCAACTTTAATCTCATGGATCACAATTATTTACACCGGCACAAGAGTCATTCAATCAATTCAGACTCTTAATTAACAATTAAAGCTCTGTTTGTGTTGGAGATAATATTTTTGTTTCTTTTTCCCTTTTCCTTAGCTGGAAAGATATAAGATGTCTAAATTAATGAAAAGTTCATGAGAATGGGGGATCAAGTGGAACCGAAGTATGCAGATTTTTTTTTTCCTGCCAGAAAAATAATATCATGCATGCCAAAGTATTGGGTACAATAACAAATCAACAGTGGAGGTCTACTCCAATTGGGAAGTAGTGGAAGAACCCGAAATTAGTATCAACCGCTCCTAAAACATCCAAAATTTGCTAAAACTGGCCTGATGATCGAACACATTTGTTCCAGAAGACTTTTGCTTTTTGTTATTTTTCTTTTGGGTTAATATGCAAAATTTTCCTTAAAAGTTTTCACTGAAAAGTTATATTGCTCTAGAAATTTTTTTTTCTATAATATCTTTAAAAAATATAGTAATGTTCCCATGTACCATTAAAAAACTAACATTGATTATAAAATTTTTTAACTATAAGCTACAACATTATTCCATTTTTAACACTTTTGGAATGACATTGAACCTAAAAAAATATATAGAATAAAAAACTTGTAGGACAAATTTGCAACTTAGCTTTTTTTAAAAAAAATAATTATTTGAGAAATGTATATATACTATGCAGTACAGAATTAGCCTATGGAAGTCATGGCTTGAGGGTGAAAGTATCTTACCTCCACCCTTGAATTGTGAGTTCGAACCAGGCACAATACATTGTGTGTGTGTGTGTGTGTGTGTGTGTGTGTGTGTGTGTGTTTGATTGATTGTGGGTGGCAGCTAAGGCGTTGAACCAAGCAAGGTTGGAGGCAAGCGTGAGGGTGTATGGCGATGAAAACGAGAAGGAGAAGAAGGAGAAATGGCCAAGTCCATATGCAATAGTGTCAGGTGCATTGCTGGTAGTGTCACTGTTCAAGTATGTGTATGGGCCACTTCAGTATGTGGCTTTAGGAGCTGTTGCTGCCGCTCTTCTTCCCATTCTCCTCAAAGCTATCTCCTCTCTTCGCCACCTGCGACTTGACATTAATGTCCTCATCCTCATCGCAGGTACCACCTGCGACTATCTCCTCTCTACTACTTGTTACCATTTTCATTTACACTTCTTCTAGAATAATTCTTTTGTCTATGGTTACATATATACCTTAGAGATCCATTAATTACTGCATCTGATCTGGTCTTATACTATGAACTATATCTTATACTCATCCAATCCTTAATATAAAATATATTTAGGGAGTTGATATTCTTAAATATAAGGTATAATTTTCATACTTTCCAGCCTCTATATATATATTCTCTCAACTATAATCAAAGAAGAAATGTGATGAAAGAATTAATAGATACGACTAGGGCGTTTAAAAAGATATATGCTATATTAACTAACCTAACCAATTTTCTTAACTTAATTAAATTAGATAAATATGTCTTATATTAATGATAGATCGAAATAGTTTTTCTTTTTTTTAAAAAAAAAATTTACCCACATTTAGTGCATATTCTTATCATAACTATAGTGTAGGGGTCATATTGCCTTGCTTTTAAATTATTAGCTTGGGGTTCATATTATCCCTAATTTTTAAATGTTGCCGGTATTTAATTTGCGGGAAAGTAAGAGACTAATAAAGTAAAGGGAGGTTCCGTTGTCTTAAAGTTAAAGGAGATGTGCCTGTTTTTATTGTGTTTGTATGTACATATATATCCTTTTAGATTTGCCGTTTGCTTATAAAACTAGTATGCCCATTCTTCCCCAAGCCCAACTTTAGACATTCACTTTAACTAATTAATAATCTTTACGTATTTCTTTATCCTCTTTTTTGGTTGCTTCTCGTTGTCGTCATTGCTTTTCTTTTAGAAAATTAAACTTTTTTGTTTTGGGACAAAAAAATAGAACTTCCTTTTCGGCTCTATATAAAGTGATAACTAGCTTGCTAAGAGTAATTGGGGAATAGCTGTATACGTATAGATTATTGTATATGTATAATACTTTAACAATCATGTAGAGAAAACGTGGGAAAGTTGTCCTTTTCTTTTCTTATAATAAAGGTCGGTTTCATTTGAGACAATAGAAGGTGGCACCGTGGTGGGGACCTTTATTTTAAATAAAGCCTTCACATTTCAATTCTCTTTTTAACAAAAAAGAAAAAAATTACTACCAAAAAAAAAAATCCCAAATTGTACAAAAGGTCCCGGGAACTCATTTTCAGCGTGCGTAAAACTATCATTCACCTGTGTATAATATATTTTCAACTATGCCTAAATTGAAAGAGATATATATATATATATATATATATTTATATATATATATGTTGTTCTCAAATAATTTTAAGATGTCTTTGCATTATAGACTTATAATGAGAATCTTTCTGACAATTTTTCTTTTTCTTTATAAGGCAAGTTATTCTTTTATGATAAAAAAGATAATTTTGCATTAATGAAGTAAAAAGTATCAAAGTTCATTTAATCATTTACATGAAAAAAGGAATGTTATTGTTTTATATACATACACATTCCTGTAAATATGTAAAAAAAAAACATTATTGTTTAACTCAAAGAAAATAAGGCAGTATAATTTATTCAATTATGCAAACACGTGTGTGTGTCCTTTTTTTTTTTTTTGAAAAAAAATTAACCAATTTTAATATTTCTATATTGAAAACTAAAGAACATTTTCCTAATTTTAGAAAATAATTTAATAATCATTCATATAATTTATATTCCATCCAAATATATTTTATTACAAACTTATTTTTTTTTAGTATGTATAAATTTTCCCCAAAAAAATTTGTGGGCAAAGAATTAAACTCAAAATATTTTGAATTGATAAGAGTAGTATATTATTACAACAAATGGGAAATTTTTTATCATCCATAAATTTTAGTTTATAAATTAATAAAAAGCTTTATTCAAAAATCTCGATTGAAACCTAACAAATATTGATTAATTGAATATTTCTTTAGTTCTTTTTGTACTATAGGGTGTTAATTTGCGGCTCAACTCAATTTACATATTAATATCTTAAAAAATAAAAATGCATGCATCCATATATTTACAATTGATAATGAAACTTAAAATTTCTTTTATTGGTAAGATGAACTGACAAATTTGTTTTGTACGAAACTCAAAGCATCTTCTTTTGGAATTTCTTGCCAGAAATTTGTGATATGAAAACCTCTCATATATATATATATATATAGTTATAATGTTTATTATCAGTAGCCATATATTCATATTCACAGGCTTATACAGTGATGCCTAATATTTAATAATACTCTCTTTTTTTTTGGCAAAATAAAACATTTAATACGTAATATTTGAATTACTGGCAAAAAAGAGAGTAATATTTGAATTAATTTTGACAGTTGGGGGAACGATAGCTATGCGTGATTATGTGGAAGCTGCCACCATTGTTTTCCTCTTCTCCATTGCTGAATGGCTTGAGTCAAGGGCAAGTCACAAGGTACATTAAAATATTGTTAATTAATAGTTAATACCCCTTTTAATATTTTTGCCAATTTTTAAATATGATTACCATTATTGCATTGCTTATGCACATATAACTCAACTACTAGAGCCGTCAAAACGGGCCGAGCCTTTCTAGCCAACTCGTTGAAGTCCTTTTAAGTTAAGTTTGGGCTTGTATTTTATATGGTGCAAATGGAAATTAGACTTAAAAAGGCCTGACCCTTACTCTTTTAAGCCCGAAAACAAAAGGGCCAGCTTTTTAAAGCTGATGACTAACTTTTTTAGGCTCATAATAATTTTTTTAATAAATTTTTTTTTTCATATTTATAAATTATTTATATCATGACAATAAATAATTATTTGTATATAAATACACACACATACATAAAGGGTCAAATATATATATATATATATATAACATTTCAAATCATTTTATTAATATTTATTATTGAATTCAAAATTTTGAGTCTTTGATTTTTTATTTTTGAACTTCAGTAAGGCCTAAGGGCTAGTCATGAGCCCTCATATTCAAGAATTGTGTTTCAATAATTAAATGGTTTTATAGCACGGGGCTTTTCGAGCCCTACCCTTTTAAACTTTGACCCTTCAAGGGTCAACCTTTTAAGACAAGGCTGCTAGCTCTTCAAGAGTCAACTTTTTAGTGCCAGGCTAGCCCTTATTGAAATCTCTATCAATTACTAATAAAATTTTTATAAAACTTAAATATTTGTAAATTATAATTATAGTATTTCATCAATATATACCATTTTATTATGGGCATAACATCCCGGGAAATCCCGGTCCCGGGTTTTTGATTTAAAAAAAATTAAACATTTTTTGTCATATTTTATTATTAAAAATAATCATTTAACAACTAATAAGATCATAATAATTATATAAATTGATGTAGAGTTTAGAAATTATGTTTATTATTATCATTTTTATTTTCATTATTATCTTTATACAGTATATAGTTAACCTTAGAAGCTTAGTATCGTAATATGTGATGCTTAATTCCAACTAAAGATGTTATACACATATTTTCAAAAGATAATTAATATGAGTAAGAATATACAAATAAAAGGATAATTTTAATTTATAAAATAAAAAAATTAAAAAATATATATACAACTTGGGACCGGGATCATCTTAGGATCCCCAAGGGTGATCCCAGTCCCAGTCCGGGCTGGGATATCCCTGTCGGGACCAAGAAATTTTCAAGATTAAAATCCTGAGGTCGGGCTGAGAGTACTGGGATTGAGATTTTTTAAACACCCCTAGTTTTAACTAGGGAAATTCCATTTAAATACCACTTGAATTTTCAAAACCCCAAAAAGTCTATTAGAATATCAAAAACCCAAGGGAGGAATCTGGGTTTTTAAATTTTGGATGTGAACAGTAATAGGATTTTCGCTATAAAAGTAATGGAATTCGTCAGTTTCTGAAGCATTTTTTACTTTAGCAACTTTAAAAAACAAATGAGAGAGGAGATTTTTCGCTATAAGAGTAATGAGATTATCCATAGAAGTAATGGAATTCGCTAGTTTTCTACCACTTTTCCCTTCAAAAAATAAAAAATCCCAATTTGATCTATGGTACCTTGATGTCTTTTAGAAATGCTAATAAACCTTTGAATTTTAAAAATTTAAATGATATTTAAATCTTATTTTCCCTTTTAACTAATTCTCTTATAACAGAAAACGTTGTTATTAAAGTAAACATGTCTTAAATTGATAAATTTTTTAAAGTTCACTTTTATTAAAACTGTCTTTCTTTAAATTTCTAAATCATTCCCACCCTATACACTCTTTCTTTATTTCCAATAGGAATTAAATGAGGTAAAATTGGATAACAAACATTAAGTGAGTTAACTTAGAGTTAAAACTAAAAATTTCGAAGGCAGAATAATAATAATAAATAAAATAAAACAAAATAAAAGTTTCATCTGCAAGATGACTTATAACCCGGACTATATTTTAATTAGACAAAATATTTGCATGACAAAAGTCACTTAAACCAGCTACAAATTCTGAAATGGTTGGCAAAAAAAAAAAAGCTACAAATTCTGAAATGTAAAATCAATGGATTCAGGCGAGTGCAGCAATGTCATCGTTGATGAACATATCTCCCCAGAAAGCAACCATAGCCGAAACAGGGGAGATTGTGGACGCCGACGAGGTCAAAGTGAACACCGTACTCGCCGTTAAAGCAGGGGAAGCGATTCCCATTGATGGAATTGTTGTAGATGGAACCTGTGAAGTCGATGAGAAAACTTTGACCGGCGAGTCATACCCTGTTCCCAAACAAAAGGACTCTACTGTATGGGCTGGCACTATCAATCTAAATGGTAATACTTCAGTAATTGAAAGTAACCCTAAAAGTGTTGCCCCCCCTGTTTTTTGTAATGTTGACGTGTTGATATATTTGGTTGAAGGTTATATTAGTGTAAAAACTAATGCCCTAACTGAGGATTGCGTGGTGGCGAAAATGGCAAAGTTAGTGGAAGAAGCACAAAACAGTAAAACCAGGAGCCAGAGACTGATAGACCAATTTGCCAAGTTTTACACTCCAGGTTAGTCAGCATTTCTAGCATTTTTCCAGCGGTTCTTGAATCTCAAACGCAATTAATTATTGATTCCCATTACTCTCGTAATGTGGCATCCTTCATTACTTATTTGATGCCTCTTGCCACAGGCATGACAATGCATGAAAAAATTGAGAGGGTTTTTTAGGGTAGCCAAGGTACTGAAAATCATTTGGCCCATTTTGATTTTCTTAGAAACTTGACATTAAGAAATACATTAAACTGATAATTATTTAAGAAAGTTAGTACCATCCTAAAAGCATGCTAACTGGTTCTGTTCCTCATAGCGGTTTGCTATAGCACATTCACCCTTTGGTCAACCTATTTATCTAATTTGATTAGATTAAAAAAGTTAGTTAAGATATTTAATATGACTTATTTTTTTAAAACACCCTAATCAATTTCTTTAATTCTCTCCATCTCTCTTTTACTTGATTATAGTTGAGGGAACATTAATAGGGATAAATTGGGAAAAGAAGGACAAAAATGGGAAATAGGTCTTATGTTTAGAATTAATATTAACTCCACAATTAGGCCCTATATTAAGGACTAGAGGGAATATCACTGCCATTCCTTTGTTTCGTATATGTAATTCATAGGTTTCCTTTGTTTGTTTGTTTGCAGCTGTTGTAATCATATCAGCTCTTATAGCGGTGGTTCCACTTTTGTTTGGAGTACATAATGTGAAACATTGGTTTCACTTGGCACTTGTGGTTCTGGTAAGTGCATGTCCGTGTGCCCTTGTCCTTTCTACGCCAGTTGTGACTTTCTGCGCGTACACAAAAGCAGCCACATCAGGTCTTCTCATCAAAGGGGGTGATTACCTAGAAACCCTTGCTAAAGTTAAGGTCATGGCCTTTGACAAAACTGGAACTATTACAAAGGGTGAATTTGTAGTGACCAATTTTCAATCTCTTTGTGATGATGTAGATTTGAAAACTTTGCTTTACTGGTGAGAGCTTCATTTCTTTCCCAGCTTAAACAAACTATAGAGTTTCCTTTGGTGGAATATTTTCCCTGCCATTAATACTTTTCATTCAACATGCGTGTAATTGAAACCTGATGTTGGATTTTCTAGGGTCTCAAGCATAGAAAGTAAGTCAAGTCATCCATTGGCGGCTGCAATTATTGATTATGGAAAGTCACTTTCTATTGATCCTAAGCCAGAAGAGGTGACAGACTATGAAAATTTTCCTGGAGAAGGCATTCGTGGAAAGATTGATGGGAGATATGTTTACATTGGAAATAGAAGAATTGCCACAAGAGCTGAGTCTAAGACAGGTGCACATTTTTGCCTCATTTTGTTTGGAACTAAAGTTTACAGCTAATTTTGGTGTCATATATATTGTAATATGTTCCTCCTTCTTCATAGATATCAGCAGGGAATTTTCATAACCTTCTTGTTGATGTTTTGTTTTTCTTGGGTGGGGCTGACTTGGTTCACTCTCACTGCTTAAATTTACAGTTCCTACCTTAGAAGGTGGCTCTCAAGGAGGAAAGACTATTGGCTATATATACTCAGGAACAACTCCTATTGGAGTTTTCTCTCTTTCAGATGCTTGCCGTTCTGGGGTACTGGAGGCTATAGGGCAGCTAAATTTATTGGGTATCAAAACTGCTATGCTTACCGGAGATAGTCATGCAGCTGCCATGCAGGCTCAAGAGCAGGTATGAATTTTTTTTTTTCAAATGACTTTTTAGTGTTCAATTTAATATTCTTTGTAAAATTTTTCTATTAGATTTTATTTGTTGTATGCTTTTCTTTTTCCTCCTTTTCACTGTTTTATAACTTCATTTCAGGCTTGGATAACTTAGAATTTCATTCACCAAAAATAAATTTTGGAACACAAACTGATGGTGCATACTGAATAAAGTTTAAAACTGAAACATTTCAGTATGAACTAAATAAGGCTTGATTCTAGCTGACTATCTTCAGCAGGATGGAACTTACCAGTATTGGATTTTATATTAAGAAGAAGCGTTTAGTTTTTTGTATTCTGTGGCGGATGAATTGATCTAATTTTTAATTTTATAGTTAGGTGACTTTGCTCTTATCTCAGCATTTACTTCTTGTAGATAAAATCAGTGTAATTGAAACACTATATAATATTGGCAAAATAATTTTATCTACAGCTAGGGCATCCTTTGGAGCAAGTCCATGCAGAACTTTTACCAGAAGGAAAAGCAAAAATCGTCACAGAATTCAAAAAGGAAGGAAAAACAGCCATGGTTGGAGATGGTGTGAATGACGCACCAGCATTAGCTGCAGCTGATATTGGTATCTCAATGGGCATTTCAGGTTCTGCCCTTGCAAGTGAAACAGGAAATATAATTCTTATGTCAAATGACATGAGGAAGATACCACAAGTGATTAAGCTTGCGAGAAAATCTCATCGGAAAGTGATAGAAAATATTATATTGTCAATTATGACCAAATCTGCAATTCTTGGCTTGGCCTTTGCCGGTCATCCACTTGTTTGGGCAGCAGTTCTTGCTGATGTTGGGACATGCTTGTTGGTAATCTTAAACAGCATGCTCCTTCTGCACAGAAGAGAGAAGCATAGAGGAAAATGTTGTAGATCTTCCACTCAACAACACCTCCATAAAAAAGGTGGATGTCATGCCGATAATGGCAAATCTTCTCACCACCACCACCATCATCAACACAAGCATGATACTTGTCAGTATTCTAAAAATGACCAATGTAAGTCCCATGATGAAATCCATAAACCAAATCTCTGCCATCATGGAAGATGTGAGAAAAATAATGTCCAGTCACATGATGCAGAAAGCCAGAGTTGTTCAGGCTCTAGGGATAGAGTAATAATTGGAGCAGGTAAGCGCACAACTTCAACAGACCGTCATGGTAGTTGTTTGGAACATAGTAACTCCCACAGGACATCACATTGCCTCAAAAGAAATTGTGACCGGGTCTTACATGATGGATTGCCACCGGGTGGTCCCTGCCATTCCATGCACTCACATGATATAGAAAGCCAGGCTTGTTCAGGGTCTCCTCACATGATTGTGACTGGAGCAGAAAAATGTCCGAGTGTAATAGATATTCATGATTGTTTGGAACATAAATCCCACAAGACATTACATTGTCACAACAGAACCTGTGGCCCAGTCAGTCATGATGAAGCATCACTTGTTTCTACCTGCAACTTCAATCTTTCTTCTGAGAAAGAAAGCCAAGAATGTAGTAGCAAGCATTGCCTTCATGAAATTGAGCATGAAAATCCTGGGCCTCTGTCTGACTTTAAGGTCCATGGGAATGATCATGTTGCTAGCATCGTGGACGATAAGGACACTAAATCAGCCTCAATGCACACTCTTGGGAGTTGCGAAGAGCAAGGAAAAGGTTCTTGTTGCAAAGGTTGTCCAAATGAATGCAACGAGTATCCTGCCGCATGTTCACATATGTCTTCAAATGAGATAGAAGTCGGTGCATGTTGTGAGAGCTCTTCAAAGAAACCCATTGAGTTTCAAATGGCACATGCTTGTGTTGGTTTGCACAATAGAGATATTAGGGGGTGCTGCAAGAGCTACATGAGGGAATGCTGTGGCAAGCATGGACATTTTGGGGTGGGTTTTGGAGGTTTATCCGAAATTGTTACAGAACAGGTGTAGCTGGTTCTGGCCTAAGCAAACCATTGTCAGCTTGTCTTTTCCTGCAATACATGATATAGAATTAACAAAGGTAGAACTCAAACTTCCTCACCAGAAGTGCATATATATATATACACTGTAACATCTTGGTAATGCTAATCTTATATGCAATTTGAAGATATCTTATAATTATGGCAACCTCAATTTGACCAAGCAGTTCCGCCGGAGATCGTCAAGTAGGTACATTGACTTATACCATGGTATGAGCTGAATGTAATTCTTTAGGTAAATATAACATGATGAAGCATTTTCCCGTTTACCTAGGTTATTAGGAACTAGGCTCATCGACACATTTGGTTGGGGGGGGGGGGGGGTGAAGGAAAATCACTCCGATCGAAGTTGTTTGTTTAGGCATTGAGGTTTGCTTTTTGGTAATCTCGTGTTTCATCTATATTATGTGCCTTCTGGCTGTACATATTGTTAATACAAGAAGCAGACACTTAGCTTCAATCAATATCAAGTGTATTATTATCGTTTTGCTTTCCGTTGTGCTGATTAAATAGAATTTATGGGCCATGTAGTATTTTCATTAAATTATCATAGTCTCCTTTTCATTTCTGTTTGCATAATCTATTGTTCTACGGCTCATAGATCAAGAAACTGTTAACAGATAGTGGGTAGTGACCTAAAACTACAAAGCAAGGGTAAAGTTCTCTGTTTTTATGGTCAGTATCAAGTTCGCCCATATTCATAAGAAACATTCAAGAGCTGCACCTAGATTTGTTTTCTAAATAATATATTGCTAACCTTGTTAAATTAAAGTAAATGTAATGAATAATTTTTACCATTAATTTATGTAGGGATGAGATTGAAGGAGAAAGTCAAAATAATTAACGAGACTGGATGGTAAAATAAAGTGACCGTTATTCCAGATAAAGAGTGAGGCTTTAAAATGAGAATCTATGGACACCTTATTCTATGCCTCCCAAAGTATCGGATTCTTGAGTTGAATCCATGTAATGCACAAAGGCCCGTAAATTTCTTATCAAGCCGCAAACCGCACAGTTTAAGAAACCACATTTCAGCCTAAGAATTTATGCAAATTAATGTTTTGCCAGCTGCCAAAAGGATCACTATATTTCCATATAAAATAATGCCATTTAGGCTAAAGCAGAGAGATTAAGTAAAAACTATTTTCCCACGAATTATTTACTGACGGAACAGATTTCGCCGATAATTTCATTTCTGACGGAATTCTGTCAATAATTCCATTGATAATTTAATATTTTTTTGTAGTGTAATTTTATAATTTAACCCAAAAAGTATTACTAACTCTAATCCCAATTATACGATTCAATTGACTTTTTTTTAAGATACTAAAAATGCTAAATAAATTACTTTAAAGTATTTATATTTATAGTTTTTTTTAAATTATGTTGCCTAACTTATAAATTATTATATAATATAATAATACACAATATATTATATGATTAAGTAACTTATTTAGATTCCTTAATCCCTCATAAAAAAATCAACTGAATTTTATATTTAGCACCGGGTGGAGTAATATTGATTGCATATATATATATATAGAGTAAAAGATTTTCGGTAAGGATAGTTACAATTCATATAATTAAAAAGGATATCATAGAGAAATCAATATCCATTTATTATAAATAACTAAATTAAGAAATAGGGAAAAAGACAAAAAAAACCCACTTAAATTTTAAAATTCTAAATTAATTTTATTGCCTACAAAAGTATAAGGATTGACTACAATAGTATATAGATTTACGACTCACTTTATTAGAAGAAAATCATTCATTTAGGAATTTAAAGTTCAGGTGATATTTTTTTATCTTTCTCCCTAAAAATTATTATTAAAATTTACAAATTAGTTATGTAAGTCTTTTATGAAGAAACAATACGAGTATTTCTTATTTATTAAAGATATTTAAGAAATCATGCAGAATGGCTAAAATCTGCAGAGCATGTGATAACTTTTCGAAGAAGGCATGTCGTTATTTCTTGTAATTTGTTGGCTCACTTCGTAACACCTCATTAATATTCTTCAGCATCTGCACAAAGTCGAAGGATGTTGGAACCACACTTTAGAAATTCGTTTTCTTTTGTTTTTTTTAATAAAAAAAGTAAAAATGTTTACAAACCACAATATTCCAGTGAGATTTACACTTACCGACCTACTCGAGCAACTGCCGAGTGAAAACAAAGAACATTATACATAATTTTTCAGGGAAAGAAATTTCATCGTAAATGTTATTAGGACCCTCGATTGGGTCAAAAGGTCAATGTTAATTAGAAGATTATTGAAAATGACAGAAAGGATTTTTTTTTTTTTTTGTCTTCTGTTTTCTTAGGATTGTGGAAAATAGTGGATAAATGTGAATAGGGATGAGCAAAAACATGGTATAATGATCCAGTCTAGTCAAATCAATTAAGATACACAATGAAATTGGATTAGATTGAATCGGACTAATTGGTCAGGCTAGACTGGGTTTCAGGTCAGGAGATTAGACCACATGGACTAGTCCAATTTGGTCCAGGTCAATGTTTTTTCAAAAAAAAAAAACTTTAAATTTCATTGTTAATTTTTATTTTTTAATTGAAGTTGCTGAATTTTTTTAAGGATTCATAATTTAATTCATTTTTTAGGATCATATTTATATGATTGTAGTTATGTTATTATCATAATTGTGATTATGAACTTTAATATTTTTTCCAACCAGAAAAAATTAAAAAATTTAGGTCATAGACTGCCTAGACCAATCCAGTCTGTTCACTAGTCCCAGTATGATCCAGCCCAACCCTAGGTTGGCACTGGACCATACTAGACCACAGGATGCCTTTTGTAGCTTGAGGTCATCCTTAAGTTAGACCTCAGGTTGATGTTCAACCTGGTTCAGTCTGATCTATGCTCATCCCTAAGTATGAAATTGAAGCAGCATATATGTATGCATGAGTTGTCCATTACTTGCAGTGTCACTTTTAATAACTAATATTCCATCTTTATATTAAAACAAAATTGCAAAATCAAAAGGAATAAATATCTACTCTCTCATGTTCTTAATATAAGACATATCATTCTTATCTTTATTATAAGTCCTTTTTAACTAATTCTCACATACTAAAGAGAATTAATTAAGCTAATAATTCAAGGCCTAATTTATAACTTTACTTTCATTTATGAATGTTGTTTTTTCAATTTTTTCTCCTTCTCCTTCTTTAATTAATGGCAAGATTGGAACAATATCATTTAATGCTCTCAAACTGAACTTATATTAAGGACAATTTTTTTTTTAGTCAAATGGACTTATAATAGAGACTAGAGTGATACTGCATTTAGGGAGTTGACATTGTTCAAGACATATTTTTTTTATATTTATTAATCTTTTTCTTATTTACCTCTATTAATGATTCTAAGAGAATACTTAAGAGGACGAGGAATGGGAAAATTCAAGAAGATGACTATATGTTTTAAAAAATACTGTATTATATTAATAAATTTAACCAACTTTCTTAATTTAATATAATTAAATAAATATGTCTTATATTAAACACAGAAGGAAGCAATACCTTTATATGATTATTTGTTACCACACTTAATTATTATATTTTAATTATTTATAAAAGTTTGTATTGAAAAACATTTTTCAATTTAATCATTCAGTCTTTCATAGGCCAAGCAAATTTCAATATTTTGCTCCCTTCGTTCATGTATAGAAGAGACTTTTTTTTTTTAATGTGTTTGTCCCTAAATATAATATCCATTTTGAATTTGTCTTAATAATAAATGCACTTTTCTCAGTTTATCCTTAATTAATTATTACCCTCCATACATTCTCTTTAATACTTTTATCATTATTACTCACTCTCAATCATAAATAGGGGCATTTTTTTAATAAATAAATAAATTTCCGACATAATTATTACAGTTAACTATTTTTAATTTTTTTT